>BPLR01014822.1:0-46617 GCA_021605095.1 Caerostris extrusa | reverse complement strand
TCTACACCCAGATATGATTATTTCATTTGAGGTATGCGTAATATTGTGATTATTTCTCTATAAACATTTTTATTTATTCTGTTTTAAGTACCAATGTAAAAAAATCCTAAATTTTAAGTGTAATTGTATATATTAGTATTCATTAAAAGTAAAATTAAATTAGTTGTTTGTTTTCGTATTAATTGTAATTGTTTTTTTATTAATGTTAAAGGTATTTGGCCGTCCTGCGAGTATACGCAGAAACGGCATCATTTCTATGTCGGTTCTAACAGGTACCACAGGCTTCTGGTCTGAACTGGCGGTGGCACGGATGTTTGTTCGTGGTTAGGAATCCATATTAAACTGTAGGTCCCGGTCTAATTAGCCCAAAGTGTGCAAAAATAAACCGTTGAGCGATGAACTAAAATAAACTATCTGGCTATGTTCGGGGCTATAGATCGCCACTTGTTGACTCCCATACCCACTTTAGATCTCTTTCGACAGAATCATCCCATCTGGTTAAAAGGCATTGCTCTTCTTCGGGTGTCTTCAATTGTTGAAAAACTAACTTTTTAGCTGGATTTGAGTCGTTGTATTTGAAAATGAGTCCCAGCCATCTAATACAACTTACTTTTACAACTTTTGCAATATATCAGGTTCTTTGAATCTATTTTATTATTAGATAAAATAATTTCACGCTTTTTCTTCTAATTGAAAATGTATGACCGTCAAAACAGCGAAGTACCAGAAAAAAGCAACTATTAAATTAATAATAATTTCCATCACATTAAGTTGAAGAATTAGAAAATAGATGTGTGATAGTGACACACAAATGTGGCCACTTACGTAACATTGATTGGCTAATGTAAAACAAATAAATTCTACACAACTTGGTTTTTTAAAGAATGTTTACTTTTATAATCCATTCTCAAAGCTGTAATTGATTCCGTGCAACTAAATTTTTTATTTCTTCACAACTAAATGTTTATGCTCTTACTGTAATATTTTTCCACGAGAAAAGATATAGAATTTCAGTTCTTTAAGGAATAAGGAATATATATTCTAATTCGGGAAATGAATGCATATTCTTTAACAAGTGCATAATAACAACTTATCACTCAAATTTAACAGCAGATAAGCAATGTTGTGGATAGTTATATTAGATGCAAATGGGGTCTTGTACTAAGGAGAACAACCTGCCACCAAATTTGATAGCAGATATTCATTGTGATGGATAATGAGACTTTATGAAATTAGCAATTGTGTGTGCGAATTTCACAGGTTGAAACAATTACAGATGGAATATGGACTACACCATGAGTTGTTGAATCGGGATTGGGGATAAACCATGGGCTGAGAAAGTGCCTATTTTAAAAGAAGTCAGGGGAAGCCCCCCTCTTTTGACTTTATTAAAGGGAGGTATTTTGGAGAAGAAGCGAGGTAGTTCTAAGACGAGTCGACAAATAGTGTTCTTTTCTTTGAAGTGAATGAATAGGCAGGAGTTCCAACCTGTTTTCAAAGTGCAGCAGATAAGCTTGAACACCCTTGTTTCGTGTATCACGCCATGTGATAATTAAGGTCTGCCGCAGACCAGGCAATTAGATTCATCGTAGACTCGATAATTCTGAAAATCTCCGTCCTTGAGTGAAGTACACTTGTATATCGAATTTATATCTTTCATTTTCATTTCTGTGTAAATAGTGTCCTGTATATATATATATACATTTAACGTTTATAAATAAAAATTAAAGCGTTCTCATGAATATGAAAGAAGCCCTCTTCTTGAAGCCGTTATAGGTCTAGTATAGGACGAGATGTTACACTTATGTTGTGTTATACAGGAGAAAAAAAAAAAACACCCAACAGCATGCTTGTACACGAGGATTCATATTTAATCAAATTTGTTTGAAAAGAAATCACAATAAATTATCAAATGACAACGAATAAGTTTGGACACTTATCTTCAGAAGGGGTTTATTTGTAATACGTTTAGACATTTGAAGTTGTTTGAACAAGAAAAAGATATCTAGATATTTTTAAATCGCTTACGTTTAATCTACTGTTTTGTTTACTAAATGACAGAATTAATTTCCCTGAAGGAAACAATACTTTCTTTTGTTTTTCATACATTTTAGGTAAACGATGCCCACTGAGTTAAATAAATGAAAAGAATTTCATTTGATGAATTTACCTATATCTATAAAAAGTTACTATATTAACTTTTTTTCATAAGTATTTCATTATACACATTTTACGATATACATTTATTTAAAAAGGATAATTATATATATACACTTACATTTTTTAAAAAAATTTATATTTTTTCAATCGAAACGGTATTTGGTTATTCCTTCTTTGTTTATTTCATTCATATTTGGCACTGTGTTTAAACTCTGTATAATTTAATTGTTTTTTTTTAAAAATAACTTTATAAACTGCTTAAAAAAAATAATAAACTGATATTTTCTGAATTGATAATGATTATTAGACTAAAAAAAAAAAATGATAGACACACGTGTCTTGAAAATAAAAATAATGTAATTTTTATAAAAAGATTTAATTAAACCATTTTCTCAGTTTACTAATTAATCAGAATCATCAGATAAATTGTAGATTTATATTTATTTTCAAATCTAGTATATTTATAATTTAATATTAGAGCCACATTTGAAACGAATCAGATATTGCTAACCTTTTAAAGGAGTTAACGATAACCTCTCTTTTCTATGATTTTCTGGCAGTATTCTAAATAATATTGTGAATATTAAAATTCTTGATTAAAAATGTTTGAATAATTCGAGCACCATTACATTTTAAAAACACAATTTTACTTCCTATATATAAAAAAATTAGCAGATGTGATTAATAAATAGGACGGAGTAATTTAAATTGTTTTTCAACAAATACAAGATTGTAGGATTCAAAATTGAGGTTCTTTTTTTTACTTTAATTTATTAAATTTTAAATTTTAAAAAATTTAAAACTGTTTGCGTCTACTGTAAATATGTAGAATGTATTAGTAGAAATTATCTACTCATAAAAAATTAAATAGAATATAATTATAAGTTAATACATATGTTATTACGTCTTGCTGCATTTATTTTTAACTTTAAATTTACACTATTTTAAATTCTAAATAAACTTATAAGATAGTAATTTACAATAAAAAAACATCGGTTAATTTATAATTTTTTATAAATTGAACTTTTATATAAAAAAAAAATTATATTCCATCTAATATTTTAAAAATTGAAAATAGTTTGCATAAAATGAAATATAGTATAGAAACTGAATCTATATTTTTTAATCTGAGAATTAATGACACTATTTAAATATTTTTTTCTTTCTAAAAGAAATATTTTTCTTTAAAGGAAATTCCTATGTTGAATAAAAAATTGACTCCACTATTAATTAATTACTTGCTTTAGATTTTTTTAAGGCTTTTTAAATGAGATTTTTAATGAGGTTAACAATTTTGGACGATGATATTTAAAAAGAAAATCGGAATCGTGCTTCCTTCAGAGAAAATAATTGTTTAAAGAACATTCAGCGTCCAAATTCAGACACGAATGTTTGAACAGCAGGGATCCTCTGCGACATCGTGGTAGGCCATCCTTCCTGCTAAGCAAGGGGGTGCAATCAAGTCGTCTGCGGTCGTCGGTCAGGGTGATCAGGGACCTTTCCAGGATAGGGAAGGAGCCGCTCTTGGTCAGTTTCATGGCAGACACCTTGGGTTTTCGGGAAACCCTCGGCGACTTTCATTCGGAAAGAGGTTTGTATCTAAGAAAAGAGGATTTGTTTTTTAGTGTAAAATAAGAAAATACGAACCATTTCTGATGGTATCAATAACAATGGTAAATTGTCGAAGAAGATACAATTTTGAACTTTACACACTTTTAGAGATATTGACATTCTAAAATTTGTTAAACTGAACAGAATGAAATGGCCGGCCATCTCACGGGTATGGAAAGTGATAGTGATGCCTGAAGGTTTTCAATGTAACCCCTTTTGATTACGATCAAGGGAAGACCGAAAAAGAGATGGGTCGACTGTTTAGACTATGATTTTAATGTTATTAATATCAAAAACTGAGGTCCACGGCCAAGAGGAGAACAGCCTGGATGGATCTTTTAAAGAAGGCCAAGGCCCACAACGGGTTGCCGAGCCAGTTATGATGATGCAAATACGAAAAGATACGATTGATATACAATAATGTTACATCGAATTGCTGCCATCGTAAGAAGAATTGACAAAAATCAAGGATTTAATTTTTTCTTGTTTGATTTCAGTTTTTTATAAAAGGTATTTTTCATTATCCTCATCATCAGTGGCGCAACAGCCCCATGGTGGCTAACGCCATCTGCCTACTGGCAGATTTCTAGACAGGAGAAGTTTTCTTTTTCACGGGGGGGGGGTGTCAGCCCATGCCCAACTCTCTATTGTCATATTAGTCCGGGATTACAGTTTAAAGTGGATTCCGAATCACTACAAACATCGAAGGCCACGCCAGGGTTCGAACCCGAAACCTGTGGCACCGAACGCTAGTCACTCGGCCATCAGGCCCCATAAAAGTTCTTAACTTAAAAACGAGAAAAAAATTCATATATTTTCACAAAAATTTACAAATAACTTATTATTATTTAAGTAATTAAATTTAGAGAATCAAAACATAAAGAAATACTTAGTCACAAATCTTAATTGCATTTTAAAAAAATGCTCTGATTTACAAATTAAATTCATTTAAATATTAATGAATATAAACACAAAGATTTTTTTATGAATTTATTTATTTACAATTTTCTATTTTATGCCAAATTCTATGATTTGTTTGAAATCATTACTGGAAAAAATAAAAATCCAAAAGGATAATAAATAGCTAACACAGCAGATGCAAGGACATAAGCAGATGCATCGAGATAAATCAAGGTCAGATGCAGTAATATAAAAAGAAAAAGTTATCCTTACAGTTAGGGACACACACCGCCGTCTGCGGCACTCACGTACACACAAACCGGAACACAGCTACATTATAGAACATTAAATATTTCATTAATTCAGTAACGAATGACATTATAAATTTATTTCATAAAAACTCCTTACATAGTATAATTAAAATAAATTGTTTTCAAGTTCTGGCACATTTATAAAATAAAAAGTTTATTAATCAAAATAATAAATAAAAACTGAAATGCAGAGAATTTTATATAATCTTCTGAATCTTAAACCTCACATTCATTTCCTAATTTTATACATTTTTGTTTTAAATGTATCCTTTTATGCTAAATTAATAATTTAACATTTAACTTTTTTTATATTAAAAAAAAGGATAATAATTTTACAACAAAAATACAAAGTTCGATAAATTTTAAACAACT
This sequence comes from Caerostris extrusa, assembly GCA_021605095.1. Taxonomy (NCBI): domain Eukaryota; kingdom Metazoa; phylum Arthropoda; class Arachnida; order Araneae; family Araneidae; genus Caerostris; species Caerostris extrusa. The sequence goes on along the minus strand of BPLR01014822.1, from coordinate 41,263 downwards.
TTGTATTTCATTATTCATGTCATCTTTTTTCAAAGAAGTGATCTTTTAATAGTTTGTGGATTTAAAATTATTTTTTAGAATCTTATCGTTAAATAAGATAATTTATTTATCATGCACATAATAAATATTTAAATATTATTGATGTTACATGCAAACGTGGGAATAATATGCAACAAATGAAAATCTCTTCAATTTTCCTAGATTTAAACCATGTATTCGCCTCGAACACTTGCCCAATATGTAGAGCTAGAACAATGAATTCAGAACATCTTTTGAAATATCCAGGAATGAACAGGAAAGCTCAGCGTCAAGGAGAAGTCTTACAATTGTATTGGGAAGCCAGAAGTCTCATGGACTAAAATAAAGTGCCTACCCCTTTTATTTACTCTCTCCCCTTTGATTTTTGTGGCATGTGAGACCGACTTATCGATTACTGTCCCACTATATGTTGACTTCTTTTACCACTTTTTGTTGTGCTTGTTCCTTCTTTGTGTGTGATCCTTATTGTAATGGATTGGTTTCCAATAAAGCCAACAGATCATGTATACTATAACGTTCAAATGATTAGATTCGGATCATCCAGAATTTATTAATTTTTATTTACAAATTTTAAACCTCTAGTTAAAATTAAACCAATTAACCTATAATTAAAATAATTATCACAAATTAAACGACCTTGGCGCCAATTGCAATCAGTTTTTAACTGGATCAACCCAACTAATCGCTGCGCCGATTCTCCTCTTAACCATGCCTTTCTCCTCTTAACTATGCCTTATTATGCCTCTTTTTCAGCAAAACACTCTACATCCTGTTGCTAGGTTCATATTTCGCTTCCGGTGGTTTGGTTAGAGAAATCTCCGTTTTTGATCTTGAGTTTTTATTTCTTGCTGATTCTTGATTTCTAAAGTTTAGCGATGCAGCCAAAGGATAGATGGCGTACTTAAATATACCATAATATTTATAGTTTATCGATTTTTGATATTCACGTATGCTGTTTTATTAGAATGTCTACTTATTTTTAAAGGTTTGTTTTTACATATGAATAATAATTGTAAGACATGTACAAGGCGTTAATATTCGTATGAATTTTTTTTTGTATTCATAATTACAGAAATTTAATAAGTTCTGTAATTATGTAATTTGATAATATTGGAAAATATCGACACCATCATAGCAGAATTTTATTATTAAAACGAGTGTATTCAGTGAATCATTTCTATGATACAATTCAAATTTTTAGTTTATTTTTATAAACTTTTAAACTTGTTGTCTTTTACTTACATTTGTGTCCATCAAACAGAAGAAGACGAAAGTCAGAATACCCTGTAAGAAATGCAATGAATTAAAACTACTTGTAAATGCTGTCTGTATATATTACTTTCATGAAAATAATTAATAATAAATCGTATGAAAACAATAACAAATATATTTTCGATTTCTATTATTTAAAAGAATATTAATAATATCGAACAAAATGTGCCATAGATGTACTGTATTTTATTATACTGTAATTTTGTTCAGCAGTACATTAATAAATATATTATAGAACGAAACTAATAATACCCAATATAAATTCAATTTATTTGTTTCGGTTATGTAAGTTGATAATAATAAAAATATTTCACATTAATAATTCTTAAAAATGCAAATAATAAAACTTAGTTGTGGATAAGTGTTAGGCCAAAATTTGTGAAAAGAAATGTAAATAAAATAAATGACCTTCACAAAAAAATAAATAATTTATCTAATGCAAAAACAAATCTCAGGGAAAATAATCTATTGATAAAATCAGCAAACACTTTTGAACTTTGTCTAGTTTCGTTTTATGTTTCGATATTATTTCTAACAGGACTTGCTGTAAATAAATGGTTCTTAAACTATTCAATATGTCTGCTATAGATACGTAGAAAGAAGGCGAAAGTCTGGTTTGTCGCTCTACGGTCATTTTGTGCACGCTTTAAGCTAACTGGACAGAAACCTACAGTTTAACGTGGAATCCGAACCACTAACAAACATCCATGCCACTGCCACGATTGGAACCTAAAACATGTGTTACCAATGACCAGAGTGCAAGCCACTTGTCTATAAGGTCGCAGTAGGTGAAGGAGATGGATTTATTTTTATACATAAAAATTTAATTTCCTTAAATAAATAAAAAAGTGAAAAAAAAAAAAAGAACGGGAGAACTTTTCAGGGAGTACAGATTTAAACTATAAAGAAATTCAAAATTCGAAGTAACAAATCTCCGATCGGCAAAGAATTCCCGATTTTACATATACAAATATAAAAAGGGGATTATGGAATTTTATTTATTTATTTCTTTTTAAGACGTAGAGTATTCTGCTCGGCCATCAACTTCAACCCACGAAGCTCACGTCCAAAAATTAAAGATTTGGTGCTTGGAAACCGTCGATTTACAATTAGAGACCTTGCTGATGATGTTGGGATATCAAAAGGATCAGTCAATTCCATTTTTGGCCTCAAACGCGACAAATCTCGATTGGTACCGAAAACACTGAATGCGCCAGCTCACACTGCATTGATTCTTCGTGACTTTTTCGCCAGAAATGAAATCCATATCGTTCCACAACCATCATAGCCACACCGTGCGACTTCTGGCTATTCCTAAACTCAAATGATCACTCTGGGAACATCTTTTTGATTCAACGTGAATCGCCACGCGCTGTGAACGCCATTCCTGCCGATGACTTTTTTAGCATGCATTGAGGATTGGAAAAAATGTTGGCATAAGTGCATTGTGACCGGAGGGGATTACTTTGAAAGAATGAAATAAATTTGAAAAATAAATAAAGAGTTTTTGAAATTGGTCTTGTTTTTTGGGCACAGTAGTATGTACTTAATAAATGTACTTATTATTTATAGTATAATAAATACTGTAAATGTTTTGTAGTTTATTATACTGTAATTTTGGTGATATATGTTGAAAATAATAAAAATATTTTACATTAATGATTCTTAAAATTGCATAATCATAAAACTTAGTTATTGATAAGCATTTGCAAACAAATGTGATAAGAAGTCTAAATAAATAAATGACTTTCGCAATAAATAAACAGTTTATTTGTTGCAAATGCAAATATTTAGGTAAATAATTTATTGATGAAATCAGCAAACACTTTTGAACTTTGCCTAGTTTCATTTTATGTTTCGATATTTTTTCAATAAGGTTTGCTGTAAATCAATGGTTCTTAAACTATTCAATATGCCTGCTACAGACATGTAGAAAGAAAGTGAAGGAGATGGATTTATTTTCTATACATAAAAATTTAATTGTCTTAAGTAAATAAAAAATGAAAAATAACAAAAAATGGGAGAACTTTTTCAGCAATACAGACTTTACCTAGAAAGAATTCCGAAATTCGAAATAACAAATCTCCGATTGGTAAAGAATTCCCAATTTTACATTAAAAAATATTTTAAAAAATCTTAATTCCTTTCATTGTAATGTATTAATACAGCCGTGAGTATTTTGTTTACATGTCAAAATCGAATATTTCTTAATAACCTACAAACAGCTTTTTGATTATGCATCAGATAGAAAAACAATTCTCAAGATTATTCTACCCATTTCATTGACTGATAATATTAAAACAATTTGTTATTTTTATAGTAAAAAATTATATATTTGCATTTGATTGTCACATTTCAATAAGGGCATTCTGAATAGTCTAATTTCAAGTTAAAAACATTTGATTCTTAATGATAAAAAAATGTCAAGTGAGTGGTGGTAAAAATGTTTCTTTGTTGGGGGAGGAAGGGGGGAGGGGGGATGTCAAAGTAAAAAAATTCCAGTTCCACTGTTGAAAATGATTAGAATTCTTCAAAGTAATATTTGTTCTTTTATTGATAATATTTAAAAGTTCTTGTAAATATTTTATGTGAGAGGTTTATTTTGATTCTTTTGCACTAATCTTTGTAATTGATAAAATGTTTTACGAAATGCAGACGTTACGAAAATCAGACGTTACTTCTATATGCTTCCTGATACCCACAGGCGAAAGCGCCCCTTGTGGCGTTCTGGAGAAATGGTCAGTTGGCCTACAGACTTTCACCAGGAGAGGAAGTATATTTCACGCACCCTGCGCATATCTGATTATCGGGTTTTCGGCTTACAGGAGAATCCTTCCACGAACCTATAATTATCTGTCTTTAACTGTGTTAAATATTGTATGTCTCTAATTGTTTGTGCGTGTGTCAATAAAGCTGTGAGTTCTCCAACCTGTGTATCAAATATCTCAACCTAACCACCCAGTTACAATCGGGTTGCCCAACCTGCACACTGCATATATTATATGATGTATTGCTGTACTATTACATTTAGAAATATGTGCTAGCTTAATTTATTTTTGTTTTATTTTACCTTAAGAATTCATTTTAACGTCACAACGCTCTGATATTTATAATATATTTCCCGCTTTACTATCATAAATCAGTATTTCTTTTCCTTCTTAATATCGTCATTTGTAAAAATTACACTTGCTTAAAAATCAAAAGTCCTTTTTAAATAAAAATAAAAGCTCTTTTTCGCAGAAATGCAAATCAATTACCTTATAAGAAAGAGCTACCGTGCCCTTTGCAACAAACTTCAATTTTTTTTTTCAAATACTGTTATCTAAAAAAATACATTCCTTTCATTAAACATGTATTAACCAGCTTTTGGGTCAGAAGTACAAATTCATTATCTAGGACACTTATAGCGTCACAGGCAGTTCCTACCCCATGAGTGTGACCTTGACCTCAGCAAAATAAGGTACAGCGCAAAAGTTGCGAAAAGATGTTGCAACACCACAGAGAGCAACGCTCCGTTTTAAAACGGTTGTTGCCCAAAGATAAACTTTTGAGTCAATGCAGGTGAAATCTTGAGTAATGCCACCTGAGGGTGCAAATTGAATTATTTTTTATTTTAAAATTAACTAACTAATTTTAAGATTTCACTTTTGACAATTTTTCAGCCATTCAGAGTTATCTTTTTATTAAATTAAGTGGTTTGTTACTTCAAATTTCAATATTTAAAAAATATTTAAATGACATAATATAAGTAGAGATAAATTATGTTTTTGAATGTTTGAGGAAATTGCTATTATGTTGAAATCACATTTAGTTCTGTCACTTCCCTTATGTTAGGGATTTAGGGATACACAGACTGTGGTCCTTAATTCATTATAATTTGTATACATATATAATATATATATATATATATATATACACTGAAGTGACAAAAGTCATGGGATAGCAATATGCAAATTTTCAGGTGGCAGTAGCATCGCGTAGAACAGGTATAAACGCGCAGTGCTTTCGCAGAGCTTTCATTTCTGTTCAAGTTATTCATGTGAAGAGATTTTGACGTGATGATGACCGCACGACGGGAATTAACAGACTTTGAACGCGGAATGTTAGTTGGAGCTAGACGCATGGGTCATGCCATTTCGGAAATCGTTAGGGAATTCAACATTCTCAAATCCACTGTGTCAAGAGTGTGCCGAGAGTATGAAATTTCAGGCATAACATCCCACCATAGACTGCGCAGTGGTCGACCGCCTGTACTTAACGACCGAGACCGGCGACGTCTGCAAAGAGTCGTAAATTCTAACAGACAAGCAACACTGCGTCAAATAACCGCAGAAATCAATGTGGGACGTACAAAGGGACTTGTCTGTTAGAACTGTGCGGAGAAATTTGGCTTTCTTGGGCTATTCCAGCAGAAGACCAACTCGAGTGCCTTTACTGACAGAACGACATCGCTTGCAGCGACTCTCGTGGGCACTTGAGCATATCGGTTGGTCCCTAGATGAATGGAAAACCGTGGCCTGGTCCGATGAGTCACGATTTCAGTTGGTAAGAGCTGATGGTAGTGTTCGAGTGTGACGCAGACCCCACGAAGCCATGGACCCAAACTGTCAGCAAGGCACTGTTCAAACTGGTGGTGGCTCCGTAATGGTGTGGGCTGTTTTTTCATGGCATGGACTTGGTCCTCTGATACGATTGGACCGAACATTGACTGGAAATGCTTATGTTCAGCTACTTGGAGATCACTTGCAGCCATTCATGGACTTCATGTACCCAAACAACGATGGGATATTTATGGATGACAATGCGCCATGCCACCGGGCCACAACTGTTCGCGATTGGTTTGAAGAACATTCTGGACAATTCCAACGAATGATCTGGACACCTAGATCGCCCGACATGAATCCCATCGAGCATTTATGGGACATCATCGAGAGGTCTGTTCGTGCCCAAAATCCTACACCATCAACGCTTTCACAATTATGGACGTCTATCGAGACATCATGGCTCAATATTCCTGCAGAAGACTTCCAACGACTTGTTGAGTCCATGCCACGTCGAGTTGCTGCACTCGCCGGGCGAAAGGAGGGCCGACACGATATTAAGAGGTATCCCATGACTTTTGTCACTTTTGTTGCTTTGAATTTTATAAATGTATTCATACGGCCTACATTCAAATTATAATGAGTTATATATGTGTGGTCCATAGGCTGTGTATCCCTAATATAAAGGAAGTGACAGAACTAAACGTGATTTCACCATAATAGCAATTTCCTCAAACATTCAAAAAATATAACAGTTATCTCCACTTATATTATACCATTTAATTATTTCTTAAATATTGAAATTTTAAGTAACAAACCATTTAATTCAATAATATATGAGGATTTAAACAGGATTTTAATTGATAGTAGATAATTTTAATTTCATTTTTATAGGATTTTAACTCTAAATGTTATTCATCGCCCCACATGTAATGTGTAATTGAGGTGTGTGTAATTGAGGTTGTGTAAGTGAGGTGTAACATGTGTACGTGAGGCTCCGACAAGGAAGAGGTTGCTTGACTTTAACTGCCGAAGTATTTTGAAGTAGTCATGCTCGAATCAACTTGATATTCCCAAAATTTACAGCCTGCCTCACATAAAAAATTGTAAGGCTTCCTGACATTTAATTGAGGCTTCGATAGTTGAAAGTCAGTCTGGCACACAGTTGATACTTCGAAAATTGTAAACCGCTCTAGCATACAATTGTCATCCCAAATCGAAATCCGCCTTGGTAAAGAGATCCATAACAACAGCTGCCCCGACACATTGTTAATGTTTCAAATCAAAAGCTGTTGTAAAAGTTCTTTTTGTTTAAGTCGCTAGTCTAATTTGCATTATTTTCAGCTGCAAGTGGTTTTATCCATATATTCTAGATGTATATATCACTTCCGTTTTCCCGCCAAGAGGGTTTCTAGCTGCTTTACAAGTTCAAATTGCATACAAGTCCTTTTAAACTTTTAACTCACTATAACTTTCGTTCCCATATTTTTCTTGTAATAAACTTTTATTTCAATTAACTTTATGGTTTTCCTTAAAAAATGAAACGAATTGTATATAAATATTTTTTTGATTGTTTTCAAATTCAAAATATTATTACAGAAAGAAATTTATAGATAGTTGCTAGTTTTATTTTTGTTTAAAACACTATGAATATTTTTATTATTATGATTTTATTTATTTGAATGAATTACTAACAACTCACATACTAACGATATAATTTTTAAGAATTTTAGTTTCATTTTAAGCAAACTATAATTTGTTAGAGTTTAATAACTGATCTGTTCATAGATTTTTTAAAGATAATAAATATTTCAAAAAAAAAGCAAATACCTGCATAGCATTTGTGAGAGAGAAGATAGCCTGGAGTCCAGTATTATCAGAATCCTCAACAGCCAGTATGCCAAAAAACCAGTTCGTAGCAAAAAAAGGGCAGCAGGGTTATACCGGCTCGCAGAGAATTCCTGTACAGAACAAAAAGGAAAGTTAATTCTATGAATAATTTCCTAGTTCAAGTATATTTATCTCAGATCATATTAACGGTAATTTTCAAATACAATAAACATAATATTTATTTTGTACTATTTTATATAAAAATTACTTAAATATATATAATTATATTATATTAAATTATTATAATTATACATTTAAAATTATCTATATAATATTGGGAAATTTATAACATTAATATTATTGTTAATATCTAAAGATCATTATAATATAATTATATGTAATTCATAATATATCATTTATTTATAATAAAAAGTCAATAATTTATAAAATATTTTAGTGATATTAATTTTATGCTCTTGCTATGAAAATCGAACCAGAAATTATTAAAAAAAAAAAAAATTCAACATAATGGGAGGGAAATGTTAAAAACATCTTTTCACCTTGTTTTGCATATTTCTGTTCGGTGAGTCACAGACATTTGATCATTAAAAGTCTTCAAAGCAACGATCATAACGATAGTATTGACCTAAAAAATAACAGTCTAAATCACAAGAATTATAAACATTATCTATACACCATTCAAGAAGTCGCTTGAAAATTTAAAAAAAAAAAAAAAAAAATTAAAAGATTTTTGCATTTAATTTGCAAAAATGCAAAAATTATTAAAGATTTGCTTTAATAAGAAGCATGTATAATCTAAATTTAAAAATTTAAATTGATTATAAATGTTTAAAATATGTATAGTATAAATTGTTTATAGTCATATTTTTTGTTTTCAAATATTAATCTGTGCTGTGAAATTTAAATATTTTATGTATGAAAATTGAAAAATTTGTTAATATTTGCATTTAAGTGACAAAATTACATTTTTAACTTAACATATTTTGTATATAACATATTATTACTTATATATTTTATCACTTTTATATCACAACTTTAAGACTCTTTTTTATTTTATATTGTTTTATTTTATGTTACTTTATTATCTTTTATTTCAGGATATTTTATTATTTTGCGTTTTTCTTTTAAAACATCTATATTTTTTTGTTTCAGAGACATTTTAAAGCACATTTCACTTTCAGAATACGTTGCTTGTTTAAATAAACAACTGTATAAATTGCCTGAATTTTTTTAATTAATTAAATTATAAGCTATTATAGATACAAAAATTTACAAAATATAACAGTATAACTGTTGTATATTCCATGTAACAAAGTGTATTTAAGGTGCATTAAGAAATCTAATTTTTTTTAATAATTTCAGTTAGTTTTATTGATTAGGGCATGCTTTAACAACATCAACAGTTTCCAATAAAAACGTTTTTCAGTCATTTTCTTGAAAGGCCAGTTGTGACTGAGGTGATCGGGAATTTTCTTTGTTTGATTTACTAAGCTTGATCGCAACGATAACAATGTAAATAATATCTGAAAAGTACAGAAGCCATGGAGTGTAACGTTTTTCAAAATCCAACAAAATGATAAACCAGTTCTGTTGTTGTTGGTTTTGTTTTTCTTATCTACAACTGGAATTTGACCTTATAGATTTTAAGATGAAAGTCAAAGGGGAGATAAAAGGCAAAGGAAAATCACCGATGATTCCACCCTAGCAGGGGCATTTGATTATTATCACCGTTATCATTATCATAATCACTCGTTTCCAAATTTTTTATAGAATAATAAAATGTGCAAGTTTCAACTTTATTCAAATAAAATTATGTGTCAAAAATTACTAAAAATGAATGAAAAGCACTTAAAAACGATCACATGGTATACTATATGACAAATTAATTAAAATAAATATTAAAAATGAAAATTTTATGTTCTGCAACATAACAGTAGTCATAGTATGAACTAAAGTAAATCAGCCTGTGATGTTGAGTGATAAACTTTGGAAGTTCAATTTTATTTTTAGCACCTAAATGTAAATATTATTTAATATTTCAGAATATATATAATAAATTAAAATGTAGTTTTCAGTCACATTAATATCAGAAATTAAAAGAAATTAGATGACATTTTTTTCTATTTAGAAAATTTTAAATTGTCACATAATACAGACTAATGGAACAAAGATATTTTAAAGCAATTGTTACTAAACTGATGATTTAAAATTTGTAAAAGTTTAATTGTTGACAGTTACATAGATTTAAAATTGACCATGAATTTTAATTGATAAAAAAAAAACTAATAAGCTTTAAACAGACATATTCAGTGAATGGTTACTGACATAATTCATTAAAACTTCAGATATGCAGCTTAGTTCAAAATGTAATAAGCGTTTAAAAATAATAAAACTTCTTCAGTAATTATTCTGTTTTAGTAAAATTTCTCTGGAAACAAAATATTCTCCAATACATCGATTTATAAAAATTATTAAAATTTTCAATTTGAATATCTGGGACCCGATGACCGAGCGACTAGAGCTGGGTGCCACAGGTTTCTGGTGGTGACATGCATGTTTGTAGTGGTTCGGAATCCACTTTAAACCATACCCTGAGTAGGTCTGAAAACCATACCCCGTAAAAAGAAAATATCTCCAGTCTCGAAATCTGCTAATAGGCAGACGGCCATGACCCACTAAGGGACTGTTGCGCCAATGAAGAAGAAAAATTGAATATCCTATCAGAATTTTAATATCCAAATTATTAAAATTTATATTTAGGAACTGTTTATTAACTAACTGAGGAAAAAGAGACTTCCAAGTTCCCATAACCAAATAACCATTAATTATGAATGCTCAATTAATTGGTCAATTCATAATTTCTTTTAGCTCATTTTGAAGGTTTTACCTACAATTGAAATATATTAGTTACAAAACTTCACAATGTTGCTACTGTAATATATAAAATTTCTTTATGTTGCTACTGCAGGAAATTTCACAATTCTGCCTGAATTTCGCACTGATCTATTCATTTCACATCGCTACATAAATTTCACAATGATAATAAAACACTTTGATTTTATATTTTATTTATTAAATTTTAGATTTAATTGTTGAAACATAAATCTAAATGTCTTTTTCTTTGAAATAAAATATTTGAAAACTTCCAAAAGTCCAATTCCGTTCTTTATCTTTTATCTTTAGGAATTGTTGACAGCGATAAATATTTAATAGAATGTTTGCATAGTAATTCTATTTCAAATGATTCGATAGTATACTTTTCTAATCACAACGTCGTACTCCTTATTTTATAAACTTCTCTAGTTTAAAATTATTTAATTTTCAAATATTAATTAGGTGTAAATATATTTTGTTGGGATACACATAACTATCCCTATTCATCAAACAAATTAAAAATACAAATATATTCCACGATAGTAATAAAAAATTATTATTCAAGAAATAAATCCTTATAATAAGAAAGGAAAAGGAGCTATATTTAATGGAAATCTAAAATTATTTTCAGTTATTTTTAACATTTCTTTTAAACGTGTATGGTGTAAATTGATATGCATATGCTTCTTATCAGAATATTTTCAATGAACTTTTCAAGCATATTAATAAGAGTATAAAACGAGAATTACACTTAACATTTAAAATGTTGAAACTAGAAAAATTTGGTTACTAAGACTTCAATAATGAAGATTGCAAAAATAGGCAACTGATAAATGTCTTTCATGATCATAAAGGATAAGCATAAAAAAATGAACTTCTTACTTCTTTTACGAAGCAATTTATTAAAGCTTTGAAAGAAAATGAAAACTCCACAAAAAGATCTTTTGAGAAATTTCCAGTTTATCAGATGCAAATTGAACAGAGTTTTTTTTGTTGTTGGTTTTCCAAACCAGAAAAATGCTGCAAAATTACAATCAACAACGAATATTACTGGAAATGAAGTTCTTGGTAAAAATGTAGTTTAATCGAGTTCAGTTCAATTTCGAAAATCACCAAATTTGTGCTTTTTTTCTCTTCTACTTTTGAAATATGCTCAAATTGAAAGTACTAGATTTAGAACATTATTAAAATAAATAAATAAAACGGAAATAATTGCCAAAAGTTAAAGATAGATAATTCTAAGATTAAATTAGCATTGATAGATATAGTGAATTTAATGAAGAAATTTTTGTGAAATTGCAAACATTCAGATGATAGATAAACAAAGATAACGTGGTGGATAACATGCTTCAGGAAATGAAGCAGCTAAATTGTAGGACGAGTTCAGTTTGTATGAGCACATATTTACCCCAATACATATTTTATTGAAATGTATTTTATTGAAATGCCTTAATAATGATAAATGTATTTTGATATAATACTTAAATAAATAAGAATGATGTAAAATTTAAAAAAAATATTTAATAGCAAAAGGTTTCCGACACTTTGCTTACTATAATCGATTTACACTTCTACAATAGATTCTTTGGCTACACAATTGAAATATTGAAAGGATTGTGGATAAAATTTTTTAAAAACTACAAATAATTATACAAATAATACAGTTTTATTGAAATTTAATGATTCGCACTTGAGAAAATAAGTTTCATATGCCGCTTATTTTATTTTAGTAAAATTTTCTATAAGACAAAATATTTTCCATTCAATTGATTTGTCACTAGAATTCAGAAAAGTATATTTTAACTAATTTATGGGAAAAAATGATTTTTGCAATTTTATCTCGATTTCTTCCTGAAAATCTTTGAAATATAAGAACAAGCAAGTAAATAGGAATGTGATGCAAAGGGAGTAAGAACCATCATGTCTTCCCAAAACAAAATGCAGCCAATCAGTAGAGTTCAAGGGTTGATAGATCTCCTGTCAAGGACTGGTTGACCCTTACATTAGACTTTCATTTTTTTTTTTTTCTGTTAGATTTTGAAACCAATAATGGAAGTGAGAGAAAGAGAAAACGAAGTGTGTAGGATGGGATGAAGAATTCCAGGGAGTACGGAAGGTACAAAACCCCCTTACACGAACTAGCTTTTAAGATGATTTTGTAAATACTTGTTATATAATTTTGTTTTGTGTGTTATATGTTGCAGTTGTGCAGTACTGTATTAGCACATTCTAATAAATATGACATCTCTTATATTATTTAAAGAAATAATTAAGTTTCAACCATGTAACAACACTGAATCAAGACCACATACATATCCAGTCCTAATTTGTAATAAGGGGATGGATTACAATGGGATGAATCATGGTAATGATGTCCTGGTAAATTAAATTTCAGGGTAGAGTATTTCTGTAATTATTTCTAAGTCAATATACTTACCAGAATGAGTCCTGTCACCGGAAATACAAATGACCATAAAATGCCTCTTTGTATGCTCATCCAGCAGCTATATGGAAAATAAAACCATAGTTCAGATTACAAACGTTTTAAAGATTCGTGCAATTTTATGACTTATGCAGGGACATAATATTTTATTTATGCGAACATATATTTGAAATTCTGAAAAATAAAGTAAATTATTTATCATCAAGTGATATGAAAACAATAACTTGTTTTTCGACGTAATTAATCCAGTCATTCATGATATATAGTAGATTCGTCGTTACCAAGGATTCTTGTTACATTACACCATCGTAATTTTAAACGAACATTTCTAGGAATGGCATTCGGGAAGTTCGCAATTTATTGCACGAGTCAAATAGAAGACTCTCCAGCTAGGGATTTATTGTGTTCGTGCTCATCATTTGCACGAACTTGCGAATCTGCAAGTAAGTTTTTTTGTGGGTTTAGAACCCGGATCCCCTAATACACAAAGATAGCAGGATGCTCCACCCCAAGAAAATTAAATCAATTTAACAGAGTATACTTTATTTAAACTTCTTCATAATCTGACAACCCTTTATAATTATTTTAAAAAGAAACTAAAAAGTAGATTCAAAATCGTTGTTGGTTGTTTAGTTAAAACAAAATTTCGCATTCAATATTAAATACAAATTATTATTTACATTTTTACTACTTTGGGAAAGTTATTCTGACTTCAAAGACAAATTTTCCTCTTGAAAACACATTAAAGTTGGTAGTCAAAAAAAAGCATGATAACGTCTGTTACAATCGTTTTCATAAACGAAGTCATTCGATGGAAGTTGTAACAGGATATGTATGTAAGCGTCTTGTATTGACAGTCAAGCTATCCGATGGGAGTTTTCCTGGTTTTCTCTCATTCTCTTTCTTAATGCAAGAGCATGGAAACACTTAAATGCTGAACAGTTATCACGGAAAGTCCTGAAAGCAATTGTCGATATCCTATTTTCATCAAACTTCGGTGGATGGTTCGTGATGTTCATAAGTGTAACACTAGATTATCGATGCACAATATATAATTATATTTGCTTGTTTATTTATTTATAATGCCTTTTAAGAAAATATCAATTATCCACTTCAATGTTTAAAATAGCGAATAACAAAAACTATGAATGAACTGTGTACTCACTAAAGCGTGGTCTCGTAGCCGTGAGGATTCAGGATGAACGCGACGATGAGCATTATTCCAGGCGATATCCAGCAGATGGCGCAGTAGTCCCTGGGCCTCCCATGGTACTCCAGGCTGTTGCGCAGCCTCCTCAGCAGGTTGACGCTGTACGCAACCACCCAGCAGCACAGAACGATGAACAGGTAGTGCAGGAGCATGGCGAAGCTCAGGCAAAGCTCCTGAAAAGGCAGGTGACTTTATTTGCATTTTAAAATACAAGCGACACACTATAGCAAGGATCGAAATTTAAAAATAACAACTATACAACAAGTTAACAGGGTGGACATTCAATAATTTGTTTTCATTTGAGAGAATACCTTCTGGTTGCCAACGGCCATATCATGCTGAATATACCGGTTCTCGTTAGATCACCGAAGTCAAGCATCATTGGGCGCGGTCAGTACTTGGGTGGGGACCACCTGGGAACACCGCGTGCCTGTTGGCATTCACAAATTTGGGACCAGAATTGCCGAGTGTCTGGCGCTCGGTGCCACAGGTTTCGGGTTCGAATCCCGGCGATGCCATGGATGTTTGTAGTGGTTCGGAATCCACTTTAAGCCGTAGGTCCCGGTCCCCTATGACTGTAAGAGCATCACGGAGCCAAAGTCAGACTTCTACCTACGGGTGCTCCATCACAACAGAAGCTGCTTTCTTCCCCTTCAATCATGAGTACGTATGGGTTCGTGGGCTTGGCCAGCCAAGTAGGATAAGAAACAACAACAAACCTTCTGGTTAATTATAATTTATTAGAACTTGAAATTCATTTTGTTGGAGTATTAAATATATTTGCAGATTAATATATATTAAATATAAATATATTAAATATTAATATATAATAAAAATAATAATAATATTATATAATAATAATACATAATAATATTAACATTATATAATATATTAAATATTTTTGCAGACTTCTTAAACATTTTTTATCTTGTATTGTACAATTAAATGGGCTAAATTATTCCAGCTAATCAGCTATAATTGTTGAATCATTTTAAAAGACTATTAAATATTTGTGGATTTTTAGTTAATTTGTGGCTATAAACGATGTCACTCTCTGAAGACATTTTATGTCACTTAGCTACGAATGAAATTGGATCATCTTAAAAATAATGATAATTATTAGTTACGACAAAGAAAATACATTTCATTAGTTACTATTTTAATGATATAATTTCTGAAAAGAATACTATTTTTTTAGACCTTTTTAAATTTAACTTTTGATTTCAGCACTATATCTTTCTTGTGAATAACATAAATTTACAAGAGCTTAAGAACTAACTAATAGATTGCTCTTCATAATATTTACATTTAAATATCAAGGTGTACAGCACAGTAGTGTACCGTCGAATAGTGTAGAGTCCTGTAATTCTGTTTCGGTGCATATTTAAATAAAATTACAATTAATAATTTTTAAGTAATAATAATGGGGCCTGACGTTCTGGAGTTCGGTACCAAGTAATTGATAATTGTTTGTATGTTGAATCCTGCTTTTTCTAACCCATTGTTACACTTACAACCCCCTGGGTAATGCATTATGCATATATTACTAATAAAATTTTTTAGTTGAAGTAACACCGACATATATTTTGACATTTATTTAATTTCTGGCATACATTTTAATATCTGACATATATTTTAATTTCTGGCATTTTTAATATCTGACATATATTTTAATTTCAGAAGTCTCTTTAAAAGTGTAAAAGATGTAAATTATTGAACTTTATAGTAAATGGTTAAATTATTGCAGAAGTGATTGTGTGGTAATGCTGAAATTTTCGAAATTACATTTCAGATTCTATAAAACTATACAAGAAACAAATTAGATCTTTCCAACAAAATTAGAATATAAAATTTGTCTAGAAAAACCATCTTGCATAAACATATATTTTAATCGAATTTTACATTAATATATATTGTGAAACATATTTAATTCATAACATTAACAATTTCGGAAAAGATAGATTATCAAATAGAAAAAAAAAAAATTTCGGAATGGTGGCATGAAATTTTCAGAACCAATGGACTTTGAATTGGAAATTTTGGAACACAACCCCTTCTGTATTATATCTATCCTAAGTTAAATCTTTAATAATTATTCTAATTTAATTTAGTGGGAAAATAACACTCTAAATTCATTAATAGATGCATAAAAAATAAATTATCAGAATTCAAAAATTTTTATATTTTTTGAAATCACACAATGAAATTTTAACTTAAAAAAAAACTCATTAAATAATTGCATGTTTACCTTGAAATGATAAAAAATGTTTTATAACTTACGGTTTGTTCCTCCTTGTTGACGCCATAAAGCAGAATAATTTGGATGGCGACCATGGACAATCAGATTGATAAAGATAAATATTGACAAATGCTGCTCTCCCCAAAAAAATGTTTGCATGGAAAATAAAACAGTGCAGTAATTTATATCATTACATAAAATTTTAAAAAAAATGTTAAAATTTAGTATGAAAGAGAAAAAAAGCTTGTAGATAATATTTTACCTTTTCAAGAAGAAGTTAATTATCAAAGTGAGTATTGTAATTGTCAAAGAAATGACGCAGCTTGCCGAAATCATTTTACCAATTGGAGGAACAGGAGCAAGAGAGCTTCCCTGAAAAATAATTACAACTTTTTATAATTTATTTGCGAGTATAATATTTTAATTACTAGAGATCTTCTCGCTCTGCTTTCACTTGAGAACCTCTTCACACACTGTGCCTCTTGATTGCAACTAGTTCTTGAAATCAAGAGGCAACCATTGCAAGTAAAACTTCATCAAGCTATTCAGTGACTGGTGCTAATGTTGGACCTCCAATGGATGACGGTGGTGAATGTTCCCTCTCATTTGCTCTCACACCACTTCTTGGTTGCAAGTGTCAGCACTTGCAACCAAAAGGCAACAATTGCAAGTAAAATTTTGTCAAGCCTTTCAGTGACTGGTGCTAATATTAATGTTGAAATGGATGATGGTTGTAAATAGTACCTGATTTTGGAAACTCTCTTTCAAGAACAGCTTTAAAGCAGTTTAAAAACACTTAAGCATCGATGATAGGAAATATCACAAATGTTTAAACCAATTTTTTAAAAATCGGTAAAACAACACTGGCTTTGGTCTCAAAAGATTAATTAACAAAATAAATCAACAACTTAGTAAAACGACATACTAAGTTGCTGATTTATTTAGTTTAACGACATATTTAGTTGTTGATTTATAAAGTTTTCAGTTATAAAAAGGACTCGTTAGAATTTATAGAATATTTTGATAATTTTTCTCCTCACTGTCATTTGTAACCATTAATGATCTAATTGTTTTTCTTTAATAATCTCTAATTTCTTATCATTTGCTATCAACGTATATAAATTCTTATTATGCAATGGCTTTAAATCATCATTTTACACGGAAACTATATTTTTAGAATACTATGTTATAAGACAGGGGCTGATGGCCGAGTGGCCAAGAAGTGAGTTACTTTCTCGGCCCGAAACTGCCACAGGTTTCGAGTTCGAGTCCCGGTGGAGCCATGGATGTTTGTAGTGGTTCGGAAATCCACTTTAAACCGTACGTCCCTAGTCTAGTATGACTATACAGCGTTGGGATGACAACCCTACACAGTAAAAAGAAAACATCTCCTATCTCGAAATCTGCCAGCAAGCAGAAGGCCTTGACCTACCATGGGGCTGTTGCGCCCATGAAGAAGATGTTATAAACAGCAGTTGCAATTTCTGCACCATGTTATTCAAAAATTATATTTTTGGAGCTCCGCTTTATAGGAAGACATAAAAAAAAAAGTTAGATAGAAAAATATTTCCACAATAGTTAAAAAGCGATGTAATTTTTAACTTTTCAAAATGGAATTTTGAAAGAATTATAACAAATAAATGGAATATTGTTTAGTAGGTTCTTAGAAGTATTTCAAACTTTGTTGAAATAAAGCCCACATTAGTGAAGTATGAAATATTCAAATTACATGAGATTCTTCCTGAAGAAGAAGTGCGATGCTTCCCAAGTGATGACAACGGCATGTCACAATGTCCCCTTTAATGCTGGCCTTTGACGCAATCTTTGGTGTTCCACAACCTGCAAATATAATCAATTAATTAATTGATTATATTCATAATCTTAAGTTATACAGTATATATTAATGCAACATTTTTACATTCCATATGATGAATTGGGGAATTTTATTTCATCACCTTCAACATAATATTAATTAATTAATAAATAACAAAAATCAAACTTGTTAAAAATTAATGCAACCAATAAATTAGAAAACGAATAAACAATTGAGTGATATGCCCCAAAATATTAAAAATTAATTATAGAATATTAAATCAAAGGTAAATTTTGTTTAGGAAGGGCAATGTAGTTTTAAAAACTATTAAATCTCAATATAAGAATTAATTATTAAAATTAAAAAGATATAAATCAGAATTAATTATTTGAAATATGGTTCAAGTTTATTCATTTAATAAGTTTTAAAATTACCATTGACATTTAAGTTTTAAATGGATGCAACAAAATAACAAAAATGGAAATGAATATAACAAATGAATCAACAAGTGAAAATGAATATAAAAAATGGAAAAAGAATATGAAAGTGAATATAACTAAAGAAATATATAATTTTGTGATAAATAATTATTTTGACTCTTTTTGTTAATAAATTGTAATAAATTAATTTTTAAAATAGGAAGAATCAAATATGAACTGATTTTAAATTAATACTTATTCTTACTTAAATTTTGCTCAAGACTTTGAAATAATACTTTTAAATTTATCTTTTTTACTTCTATGCCTTTAAATTTAAATTTCAACAAACTAAATGTTTAAAATTATTTAGTTTTGAATTTATTTAAAACAAGTTCTTATAAAAGTAATTATTTAAATAAATAATTACACATATATTTTACAAACTCATAAATGAAATCGATTAAAATTACCAATTAAATGTAAAGATTTAAGAAATTTTAATTTAAGAAAGATTTTAGTTTAGTTATTTTACATAAACTATGTAGAAGTATTGAACATTTAACTACATTACTTTCTTAGATTAAAAATGAAATTATTTTTAGAAGCGCAGCATTTACAGAAAATATTATTAAAAACTGATACAAATTAGTAAACGGTATGATTTTCAAAATATAAATTCCTTTGTTTTTAAAGAAATATGTTATTGTTTTTTAGTTTTGTGTCGATTTTATATAATAATAATTAGATTTAATTACTGAATGTAACTTTTCTGTGGGTTGATATGATATCTCAATGGCAAATGCAATTCTATATAATAACCGATTATAGAGTAATATTTATTCAGCGTAATAAATATTTTTTTGTTTTTGTAATGCAATATTTAAAAAAGTTTAAAATTTAAATGTATATGAATTGTTAGAAGATTGAGAAAAGGAATCACTATTTGCACTTTTACTTTTAGCATTTTTTTTTTTTAGTATTTAGTATTTAGATAAATTGAAGAGCAAAATAGTTTGTAAAGATTAAGTGAATTAAATTAATAATATAAACTAATGCAACAAAATTGTATTGACTGTGATATTTCTATAATAAAATAAATAGGTAAAAGGCAAAACCCTTTTTTTTTTCATTACTGCACTTACTGAGTCATGTTCCACAACTGTGCACATTCCAAAGTGTATCCTTCAAGCTGAGCCTAAACGGATAAGAAAAAAAAAATATTTTAATAAAAATACAAAAATTTTAAAAGGTGGAAAGAAATATTTTGAAGAGAAAAAAGAATTACAAGTGCATCAACATATTAATTCGGGTTTTTTTCTAAATTCGTTATAATATTACAAAATTTTTGAATACACATCTTTTTCATTTGAGATATTATATATGAATTTTGAAATGCATAATTGTTACAATATAACTGACATAGCTTGGAATCTTGCTTGAAATCTCGCTTTGTCTCTCCTTTATAAATATGGATGTTAGTATGTCCCATCATAACAGTTATAAAAGTTATTATTTCTCTGAATTTATTATTTTATTCCAAAAAACTAGAAAAAATGTTTTTAATTGATTATAATTTTATATGAATAAAAACATTATTTCTTAAATGCTATCAAATTCTCAATGTGACAAGCTGACAAGAAGTTAAAAAATTAACTGGCGCCAATAGCTAATTTGTGGTAAAAAATAAAGGAAGAAAATTTACATTATTAATTTTCAATTTTCTAAACTAATACTATTATATTCTTAAAAACAAAATGTTAACAAAGATAAAAAAAGTATTAGACATTCTTAGATAAGAACAATTGCTTTATTTATATTATTTAAGGCGAGTTATTTAAGGTCTCAAGCTTTTAATTTTAAACAGATATTTTTTAAGAATATTTTCTTATGCCATGTTTCTTCCTACGCGCTGGCAGGAGCGCCCCTGTGGCGTTCAGGAGAAATGGTCAGTTGGTCTTGAAATTTTCACCCGAGAGTGTAGCCTCTTTCCCGCTGAGAAACATTTAGTTTATAGTTTCTCATAAAGAGAAGAAAATATATTTCTCACCCGAAGAAGAAGTATATTTCGCGCATCCTGCCCGTAGCTGAGTATCGGGTTTTCGGCTTAGAAGTGGAATCTTTCCACTAATCTATAAATATATGTCTTGAAATGTGTTAAATATTGTCTGTCTCTAATGGTATGTGTATGGTGTTTGTGCGTGTATCAATAAAGCTTTGAATTCTCCAACCGTGACTCAAGTACCTCAACCCAACCCCTCAATTACAATTTGGTTGACAAAACTAATAATACCCTTTTGATTTTCTGTAACCGAACAACATCGAGTCATATTTTCTAGTTTTAGCTCATTAACAACACACTAAAATTAAGCTTTGTTTCTTATGCTTAAGAACATTTTAAATGTTTTTTTCATTGATTTCTCTAATAATACACTTAATTTACTTTAAACAAGTTCTCTTGAGCCCTTCTGTATGCGTGTTAATTTGTGCAAAGAAGAAACAAAAGTAAAATATTGAAAAAAAAGACTGACTTTTTCCCATCTTCAGTCCAATATCGAATGTAGGTGGATGTGGCATATGATTCAGAGAGTTCAAAGGCGATAAGATGGTGGCCACGGCTACGTCGCTGTTCACCAGCAGTTCGGTGGACGATAGCAGACCGCGCAGGCCCTTTATCCAGATCAAAGCGTAGGCACTTTTTCGAGGGTCTTCTCTTGAAATCACAACAACATCACTAACTGAAATAAACATGGGCAAAGATTTAATAACAAATATTTTGCGCAGATAATTCATTGAAAATTTCAGAAAAGTGCAGACATATTTCGTGTTTAATACATACAGACAAATATTATTCAATGCATTAATATGAAATCCTGAAAATATGCTCACTATTTCCCTTTCTATAACTAAAATAAAAATCTCTTTTTAATTTAGCCTGACATTTAGCTCTTTTGTTTTGAAAACTTTATTTCCACAAAAACATATACCATCCTTTGAAATTAAACAAAAGTATTTTCTATATAAGGCTTATATTTAATTTATTGTAAAAACCAGGTACAAAATTAACAGTTAAAATTAATTAATTTTTAATTTACTTTCCGAACTAATATTATTTCTTAAAAACAATATATTATCATTATATTCTTGTAACTGATATTAACAGCAAATTTACCCTTCAAAGCATATTGACTCAAAAATATACATAGTACCATTTTGGAATCGGTAAACGTCATAAAAGTAAGAAAGTGTTTATTGTCTTGAAAATCCCATGTGAATCAGGTCAGAATAGTACTGTAGCCCATACATGTCGTAAAAAGGCAGCCAAAATGGGCTGTAAAAAGTGCCCTTGGGTGTAACCGGATGAGATAAAATCAGACTATTTCCTTTGGGTGCCCCATGCTTTTGTACCTGCAAGGTCAAGGACAAAAAAGCTGCACTTTTTGAAAACTTTATCATAACTCATCGTGTGCCTGATGGCGAATGGCTAGCGCTCTGGCGTTCGGTACCACAGGTATCGGGTTCAAATCCCGGCTTTGCCATGGGTGTTTGTAGTGGTTCGGAATCCACTTTAAGCTGTAGGTCCCGGTCCTAATAGGATCATATAGCGTTGCGGGGGCATTGTTACTCCGCGCCCGTGGCTTATCTTCAAGTTACACGCGCCCCCTGGGTAATGCAAAGTGAGTAACATCTGTGCAGCGCTTGCCTTAAGGCACAAAGACCAAGCTGAATCATTTATGTTTGCCAGCTGCATTAGAACAACAACATCATAACTCATCGTTTTAAGACACAGGTTCATAGACATGGAATTATTGAATAATTAATATAAGGTGCAATTCAGAACATCATATATATTCTCTTTAAGATTTTCTACTATTTGCTTTTTTACTTTAATTATCTTTCAATGAAAAAAGTAATGAATGAAGTAATTTTCATTCCTTTAAGCTTCAAAGATCTTTTACATTTATTTACTGATAAATAAACTAATCATTTATATAATTTTATTTAAGCACAAAAGAATTGTCTATATATATTTTAAAATATAAAGCAATTTTTTAATTCACATAAGATGAAAGTTGATTATAAGGTATTGAATATAATGCATTTAAAATATGTTTGTTTTAATTATTTATTAATTTTTTTTATTTGACTTTTAATCTATTGACAAACAAATTAGTTGGATGACAATACAAAAATTGTCTTTTTAAAAGTGTTGGAATTAGTCCAATTTGAGGGAATAAATTTCCGTCTTTAAATTTTAATTTGTTTCTAAGGATTTACTGTTTCATTAATGGCATTAATGTCTTGTAAAAATGATTGTCTTAAGAAGAAGAATATGCCCGGAGTGGATGAAAACAAGTCTTCCCCAAAACCCTTTAACGCAATTTTTTTTTTTTTTTTTAAATTTTTCAGTCATACAAATATTTTAACAATAATTTATTATTGAATTACTCCTCATTTTGATTTAAAGAATGTAATGGAAACAAAAACTTACCCAAATTGAACAACGATGTCATTTCATCATCTCTTTCACGATCCGTGGTAAAAATTCATTAAAGTTAATTGGCCGCTTAATTTTCCTCTGTACAGATACAGTACTGATGGAGTAAAATAAAAGCAGATTAAACTATATACTATTATAATAGTATATAATTTATAAATTTGATACAAATGGTATATAATGATACAATGGATAATACAAGATACATAAATATAATATAAATATGATAAAATGTATATAAATATGATACAAATAGTTTTATTAAAAAATTATTGATTCTGAAGAATGACGCTTATCATAACGACCTAACCAAACTTTTAACAGAGAAGTTTATTTTTAAGACATTAATCTTGTTAATAAATATAATATCAGGTAGTTTTTTTTAAAATTATATAGATAATCTTAAAGCTTTGAATAAGATTCACAACTTTTATTCTTTTTTCACCACCTAATTGAAAACGTAAATTATCTAAAAGGTAATAAACATTATCTTTTTTTCTCTGATTATCCCATAACTTTATTAATATATGGATATTTTATGTCAGCACGGAAAGTAGACCAATCTGGACATTGATGGTTCAAATCTTGGACCATTATGGTCCGATCTTAGTCGACATGTGGAAGACAAAACATCTGAAATTTTTGATTAAAATTTCTGGGTTATGCGATTTCGTTTAAAATTTAATCTTATGTCTTTTTATGTTTCTAATATGTTGTTTCTATCTCTCTTTGTATACAAAGCAAGCAGGTTTGTCGATTTGTCTGCATTTTCTAAAAACTATAACACTTAGAAGTCCAAATTATTATTTTTATTTTCATACAAAATTAATTCGAAAACTTTGTACGACCTTTTTTTCTTCTAAAAATTATAACACTTAGAGAACATATTAACAATAGAGAGTTTTTTGCATACCGTAATTCATACCCCAAAACGTCCGTTAGCTTTTTCTCCCCTAGCGCGCATGCTCAAAAATTATGTTTCCTATTTTTTCTATGTCCTACAGTGAATTAATTTTTAATAGTGAACAAAACAATTTCGCAAATTACCTAGACCGAAATGTGAAAAAAAGGAAGGGCTTTGTTATTAAAAAGCAAATGAAATATAAATAAACAATACATTTTTAACATACAATTAATTAATTCCTTAAGCTAAATTGTATTTTTTGATATGTCTTATCTACAATTGATTAAAATATTTGAAACTTTCATTCTATAGCTTTAGCTATAAAATACCGTTTATTAAATGAAAAAAATAAGCAAACGAAATCACTAAATATAGAAATAATGAAAATTTAAATAATTAATTGAAACAAGTAGTTTTTAACGTAAAAAGAAGTTAGCTGAAAACTTGTAAAATAAAAATAAAAAAAAAAAAAAAAAGAAAATGAGAAATGCGTAAAATTTATACAATTTTGATTTTAGAACATTGTAATTTGGATGGATTCCAATATACATGATTTTAATTGGATATTTCCTTGTCTCTCATTCTTAATTATTTTTCTTAGCCATACCATTACTGAAACATTAGACAAGAAATGCCTTAATTTCTAAAGCAGTTTTATCTGCAGAATGGATTCTCGTTGCGAGTTACAATGTAATTCAATTTTAATTAATTTATTCAACATTCCGGTGAAAACGTTGCAAATAGGTAAAAGGAAATGGAAATGTGATTACTGTAAATCAATTCGTTCCCAAAGCTTTAATCCATTTGTCTCATCAGGATATTTGAAACAAACTTTATTAATTCTAGAGCTGGAATGAATCTCGTTGGATGTTAGATTTATTACATTTATTTTGAAAGAGAGTATGATGTCAAAGTATTTCATTAAGGAGTGTCTCACTTAAACAAATTTAGAGTCGAATTCTAAATTATTTACTATTTCTGAGCACAAATTAAAAATTTTTTTTAAGGAAATCTATATTTTTCTCCCAACTCAAACACATTCATTCAAATATATAAATTTAACCACTTTTATTTAAATGATAAAATTTAGAAATAAATAATTGAATTATGAAATTCCCTAGGGAAAAAAAAAAAAAAAACCCCCATAAATTTTGAAGAGATTTATTATGATCTCTGCTAAAATTGTTCTTAAGCTGAAATTTATTACGTAAAATTGTATGCCCTAATATTTTATGAAACTATATAAAGAATGATGAATCGATGTACAAACGGAAATATCTATTATTAACTATGCACGATTAACCTGGGAGAAGGCACACGGGGATTTCAGTCGCCTCACGTTTACTAAATGGATTATTTCTGAAAAGTACTTATTAGGAAGCACTGTACCTTCAGTATCTTATTTGAGTATGAACTTAATACAATATTCATTTCCCCCTTCTATTCTGAATAGTAGCAATAAAAATCCTTTAAAATTCAATTGGATAGTATTTTTAAATGCGTGGGGTGACACAGTATCCTTGCTGTGTTCTTGAACGAAAAATTTTATTTTTCCTCAAATGCTGTTTTTGACAAAATGATATTTATTTAATTTAAAACTTATTCTCCCTCCTCTAAAACCATAAAAAAAAATTGTTCCAATAAGGTTCATTTATTGGACCTATACTTTTGGATATCTTTATCAGTGACCCACCAGATCAATAAGGTTCATCTATGCCTCTATGCTGATATAGTGTCTTTCGTTTACTGTATAGTCTACTAATACACAACTTACTAAACCCTCTTCAAAATTACATTACTAATTTAGAAAACTTGGCTTATCAGGTGAAAAATACTTCTTATTGCTATAAAAACCTAAACTGTTCTCTTCACCAGAAAAACTTATCTCCCTATTCCGCGCACCACTATTTACGATCATTTGGTCTAATGAGATCTGCTATTAAATATCTACTTGTAATTCATGATAAAGAATTACATTCTGCTCCCGTGTTAATCACATTAAGAAAGAAAATTAACTCTTTTCATTCGCATTTTATACTCTCTCATTAAACGTAATTGTTCTCTCTTATTGGAAATAAACTACTAATCCACAAGGGTTATCCACCTGTATCCCATTATCATTATCTGGCTTAGGTTCAGTTGCAAAAATTAGAATTAATAGCATGCATGTATTGCAAAATAAAAATTCTTCAAACTGTCAGTAATGCATGATAATTTTCCACAGAAATAATGACATCTGTACTTTCTAAATCCCCCTTCTAGTGTTAATAAGTTTATTGTTAAAACTTCCACCAATTTTTTTCATAATCTTCACAATATTTCTAATTTCAAAAATTCAAAACTTCCCCAGTTATGATAATACTCTTTCCTATAACTCCAAATGCACACGGACTGTGTTAAACATTTTATTATACTTTCATAGTCATAATTCCTTAGTAGCCATTGTTGCTATGTGCAGCTGCTTATCCATCTTCCTCTAGGGATTTTTTATTTTTATTTTTTCTAGTTTGTGGAAATCTCCCTCATCTGTTTTGATTGTCTTATACTCCCCGCCATAGTTCAAGTGTATTGAGTTTTAGGCCATGAGAGGCCAAGACTCTCTAAATAATTCCAAGGTCAGAAACATTACATCTGATTAAATTGTAAGAACTGTAAGTAATAAAATTATTTATAAACCTCGCTTTACATACCGAAGATTGAAACACAAATTAATAACGATTGGCACTAAACTGGAATATTTAATGATAGTTTATTTAATAATTGACTAGCGAGGGATCTTAAATTAAAAACAGTGTATAATAAATAAATAAAAGTTGCTTATATTGTACACTCTTGACATCATTATTTGGACGTTACACGATTTATAATATCGTATTTTCTACAAGCTCCTACACACATATAGTTATATTTGCAGATGTAAAAGCTGGACTCGCCTACAATTTTCACCAACCAGTACTTGTTTGTTAAGGTTTGTCCGCAGACTTAACAGCCGATTGATTATAACATGTAATTCGTGTGTTTGTAATTAGAATAATATTACACAACAAGTGAAAATGCACGAATAATTTTATAAAATTTTCTTAGCTTCTCTTCCTTACGCTTTTACCTCCCTTTATTCACCTTCTTTCTATTAGCTCACACTCTCCCTATATATATATCTTGTTCAAATTTTCAATCGTTAATAAAATACTTTTGTTCATCCACTCAAGTTCAAGTAAATTTTTTTTGAAATTTAGTGGAGACACCTGATGTTAATACAGTGTTTTCAAATATTAATTCATTAATTAAATTTAATTAATTAATTTTATTTTTTTTTTAGATTTAAGTTGGATATATCTACCAATAGATGGCGCCACATAAACTTAAAAAAATGAAAGAAAATTATTTATAAAAGACTTTCTGAAATATAGTGAAAAAAAGTAGGAATTGACTTTTAAATTTTTTTTTATTATTTATTTTTATTGAACTCTCCCCCAAACTCACCATGAGACTATTCTCACCACCTTGATAGTTTCATCGCCCTACAGGGGCAGTAACGCCACTTTGGAAACAATGGCTCTAAGACAATAACACTTTAATTTTAGAGTGCGATTTTCAATATCAATAAATTGAATAAATATCAAAATCACATATCATTTATTCACTCTTTTATATGTGCAATATATTTTTCCAGAAGAATTTTCTCCTAATATTACACTATTATTTCATTTGATAATAACTGATTAGATAATTTGGGAAAAGATTTAAAATAATGTTACTAACAGAAATTATCTATTTTTACAGTCACATATCATTTTGTTTCATGGCATTATCCAAGTTTTCGTTTTCAAAACCTTGTCTGAAAGTTATTTCAAAAAAAGGATAGATTTACCTTACTTTGAAGAAATTGAAAAAGTAGTAGTAATCAAGTTTTTTTTAAATATAAGTATGCAAACATGATATAAGTGTTTACAGATGATAAATTCAAGTATTGTATAAGTTTTTTATTTCTCCTGGTAATTTTAATGTAAAATATCACTCCCCGTTGTCATTCCTACGCATTTTTATCTGAAGTGTTAGAAGTAGATGGTTTCCTTTTTACGATTCTCATATAATAATCACGTCAACTGTTTTCCTTATAATAATAATTTCTATCCATCTCTACAAAATGGAATTTTCTTCAATTTAAAATTTTCGAATTAAAACCAGTGATTCTCTTACAATCATTTTTGCAATTATTATGTTATTAATATAATGAATAAAGTTTTTGCTATACCTGTTTTTTTTAACTAATAATTCTTGAATGAACATTTCAGTAATTTTTTTTTTTATTAGGATGGCTTGTTGATAAAATTCTGCAATTTATTTTAAGACCCTTTTAAATTGAATGATAGTTTAGAATTTGGGATGTAATGTTCGACTCATCATCCACTGGTATTGTGCACAGCTAGCATGCAGCAGGGCTCAGTTTTGAACTCGCTGGTGGCGTCCATTGCAGGCACTGCTTTCAGAAACGAGGAAAATCAATAGCTGTGACAGCATATATAAGCGTCTTGCGTCAACTGTCATGACACCTGGTGGAAGTTTTCAGGTTCCCATACAAAACTCAAATACGGGGTAGTTACCTACATATTTATCCCCACGAAAGGCATGGCCTCACTTTCTCACTCGTCAGTAGGCTGATCATAATATACATAAACAGACAGCGTATATAAGCTTCTTGCATTGATAGTCATGCCACGTGGTGGAAGTTTCAACTTCCCATACGATACTCAAATATGGGGCTATTACCTATAAAATAACCCCCGAAAGGCAATGGTTTCTTTCAATACCTTAGTAGGTGGGCTGATCATGGCATACTTAAGTAGACTCTTAAACTACTCTATATTTGAGTGTCGTATGGAAGCTGAAAACTTCTACCAGGTGGCAGACTGTCGATGCAAAGAGCTTATCCCCCCAAAAAGTATCAATGGCCTCCTTCAACACCAGTAGGTTGTCTGATCGTAGTATACTACAGAACGAGGCTCACTGATTTGCATATAAATGAAATAAAATAAAACAGTTAAACATAGGTGAATATCTATCCTTAAGTGAAGCATAATAATTGTTCTTACCTACATTAGGCGAAGACCTAAATGCGATCTGCTTCTTTTGGGTCTTCAACAAACCTCTCAAAGCTCTCTCAGCAAAAGAAAGTCAAATCAAACACCATTTCGACTGCCTTCTGTGATAAGTTTCTGTTAAAGGAACTTGATTCAATTTCTATGGCATTTATTACTCACTGTTTTTTTTTAACAAATTTAAATTTTGTTAATTAATTATATTCTACAAAAATATAAAATCACAAACTATAACTTAACATATAAAATGCGCAAAACAGTCAGTAGTGAAAAATAAAAAACGTAACGTTAAATTTATATATATAAATATATAAACAGAATAGCAAAAATTTAGGTTTGAAATATTTTTGGATTATGATATTCTCAAATATGCTACACACGTGAAAGAAAAAAAACGTCAGAAAATAACACTTACGTTTTCTTGAAACCAGGAGCAAATAAAACTGTTTTCTTTTTTATAAGCTCATTGCACGAATGCAAATAATGTCTACAATAGAAGTAAAACATTGATTATGCACACATTTTCAAAGTCAACAAAATGCAAAATCATAGAATATAAAAATATAAAAGTATAAACAATTTCTGTAGAACCTTAAAATATTTTCAGTGCCATTAAAGCTACAATAACATTAAATTAAATTAACCAAATTTCATTTTTATAAATTAATGAAAAACAAGATAAAAAAAAAAACGAATTTAAAAAAAAAAATTATAATGTCTTGGTTTTTCGGTTACTTCGATTTTAACATAATTTTTCAAATGATACAAAACTGACGATTTGATATAATTAGAACTAAATAATTATTCAAGAATGATAGTCAAAAATCTGATAAATTACTTTATTGTTAAAATATGATAAAAATATTCTACTTTGCTAATAACGTCTATTTTTTAAACTGCTAACAAATAAAATTGCTTCACATTGAAAGCAGCATGCAACACAGAATTTAAATGAATGGGGTGGGATATACCAATGGTGAGCATCATCAAAA
The DNA here is from genome assembly GCA_021605095.1 of Caerostris extrusa. NCBI lineage: Eukaryota > Metazoa > Arthropoda > Arachnida > Araneae > Araneidae > Caerostris > Caerostris extrusa. The sequence continues at coordinate 11,072 of BPLR01014822.1, read as the reverse complement.
AACAGATAGGTTTAACACAGTCTGTAAAAGGGGAAGATTGTAAAGCAAGTTCCTCATATGGAAATCACGTTGTTTTTTTTTTAACGTTTATGCAAAGGTCTTGTTATGTCTAGTGTTAAAAAAAGAACGCTTATCAACACGTGTCGGAGTTGAACCAGATGCCATAGGGAACTCGATTTATCATTCCGTGATGTTGCTGCTTGTGTTAATCAAGATCCCATGACTGATGAGAAAATGGAATCAATAAAACCAGGATGGACATATGAGCGCCATGCAAGATCTCAGCGGACCCGGTAAAGAACACATGCATAAGACAGACACTTCACATTTCGGTCTTGCGCTATTTTACATATTATGAGTTAAAAACTTGCGTCATTTCGGGACAACAAGTGTCATCATGGGTTATGACATAATATCTGTAGCGTCGCGCACTTTTAACAGATAGCTTCTTCTAGAGTGGTGAGTTCAACAATGAACATGAAAGTAGTTACGGCATTTTTTCGACGAGTTTTTGTTCTGTGTACAGTATCATGAGAGTGTATATGTATGCAGATGCGCACCTAGGTAGCTTGGATTCGTCATCATTAAACACGCCCAGCACTTGAAGTGGTGTTATGCAGTGCTATTTAGATACTCATAGTTACATTTCTGATGACTGACATAGTAGACGAGTTTTGGTTCTGTGTACTATATCATGAAAGTCGTATCGTTATGTGGATGCACAGCTGGTCAGCATGCATTCGTCATCTTGATACACGCCCACCACCTGAAGTGGTGGTATGCAGTGGTATTGGAGACGCATAGTTACATTTTTAATGACTAACATAGCAACAGTTCTGATTTCTGATGTTGTTACATTTCTGATGAATGAAAGTATGTGGCTGTGGCCTCAAGGCATTAGTAATGTTATCTTTCCACACGACAATTCAAAACTCCATGTTGTCCTGATATTGATTGATACTGTGGATGTTAGGTTACTGCTCTCGCCAGAGCATTTCACCAGATCTGCTGTCAATTAATAATGTCTGATCAACGCATGCTGAAGATGGCGTGCCATCGCTCGCACTCGCCAGCTAATACGACTAATGTACTCTGGTGTAGAACTGAAGTCGCATGGAATGTGGTACTCGTATCTGTCCTCCAAATTCAGTTCAAATTCAGTTTGATCACCAAGAATAGAGCTGTTGTTGCCTGAGATAGATGCTCTAGATATTGATTTCATTATGCTCTATATCTCAAAATTGCCTATAAATCATGTTTTCCTCCCAACATACAGTATGTTTACAATAAATAGAATTCTACAATTTGCTTTCTTCCTGGTTTAACAATTTTAATGACCAACAAGGTAAATTAGTTGTAATAAAATCATATTTCTAAATGAAATTAAAAAACTATTAAATAAAAAAATTTTTCTTAAGCGAATATCATTTTAAAATCTAATTATTTTTCGTAAATAATGAAATATATTTATTGAAAGGAGGAAAATGCGAACATGGAAATATATGATATGATATCTCGCATATCTATCTGCATTTAGCTATTGAATTCACAAATATATACAACTTTTAAAAAAATTTACTGATAAAAATTATATACACATAAAACTTCTAAAATCTTTTAACAGACCTGAATATATTTAGTGTCCCTTGTTTTATCCATTTTTCAAATTCATATCCAATTTGAGGAAAATATTTAAAATCTCAAAGCTTCAATCTATCCATGGGACTTTTCATATCAACTGAAGAAATGTATTTTTGAAAATTCTTCTGCCAGAACATACATGTTTCCTAACATACCTTTCTGTACTTGGTGCACAATCTGTAAAGAAATGGAGTTTATTTTTAGCAAAACCATGTATAGGTAGATATGAGGTAAAATTCAATTCCAAATCAAGAGTAACGCTAAAGAAAATGCTAACTAAAATTATAATTTTACTTTTCATGTTTCTTAATGAAATGTTCATGAAAATTAATAAAATCGATTTATTTATAATTTTTATGTTCAATAATTGACACAATTCATTGAAAGATACATTCTTCATAATGTTAATTCGTTTAATATTGCATATAAAAATATATGGAAGGATTTATATAATAACTTTTTACATGAGTATTTTAATCAAGCAGGTTTACTCTTTTTTTTTTAAAAAAGAAATATTATTAATATAAAATTTCTAGTTTTTTAATTAAATAACTTACAGAAATATATTACAAAATTTGTAGTTAACAAAGATTCTTAAAACATTTAATGGATTGAGTTTATTCAATCTTCAAGAACAATAAGCCAATTTATGCATTATTTTCTTTTTCATAGGGAAAATAATCACAGATAGATAATGAGTGAATTCTAATTTATAACAGATTTCAACAGTTACCGAAATTTGTAATGAAAATTAGATACTCAAAGCAAAATATTTATGATATTTTAAAATTGGAAGCATATTATCTCCTTCTAATGTAGTACACGTATCTTTCAGAATGAACTTGAGTATCGAAAACTTTGGCTTAATGAAATAATCTGCTTTCTCTAGAAAGAAATATAACCTAATAGAAAATTTTGATTGATTCCAGAGAGTTTTGTTGTTATAAATAAATAATTTTAATATATCTATATATACTTATATATATAGTTTTAATACACTCATGTCCATAAATTAAGGATAATTCAGAATCACACAGAAATTGAACTCTAAAATAAAAATTTCACCTGTAGAATTATCACACACATCTTGAAGAAGAATATGCAAATTACATTAAACCACCAGATGGCGAAAGCGGATAGTACGTCACAATGACGAGAATGTAAGAGAGGGGTGTATATAAGGAATGGTGGCAAAGAAGTAAATTGTTCACAAGCGCTTTAAAAGCCTTTCAGTGCAATAACCGCATAGTTATGGCACAAAGGAAGCATTTGGATGATTTTTTACGTGGTATAATTATCGGACGACTGGAATGTAGACGTACCCAGCTGGAAGTATCCGAGGAACTTGGAATCGCCCAGAGTGTCATCTCCAGGCTTTGTCAACGATTCTAAGATGATGGTAATGTGAGTAGATGTTACAGCACAGGTCGCGCCCGAGTTACAACGCCGAATGAGGACCGGTATTTAGCAGTTACTGCCAAAAGAAACAGACGGAGCACATCATCAGACCTGTCTCGTCAGCTCTTTCTTCAGCTACCGGTACGACAGTTTCAAGGCAGACCGTGTACAGACGCTTAGGGCGCATTGGTCTATATGCTCGTAGGCCTGTCAGATGTGTTCACTTACCGCAACTCGCTGTCGCCTGCGATTAACCTGAGTAGAGAGCATGCATTGTGGACACCGCAACAGTGGTCTTGAGTGATGTTTTCCGACGAGTCCAGGCTTTAGTTTGCAGCCTGATTCTCGCCGGCCTTTCATATGGAGAGCGCCAGGTACCCGTTACCACCAAGAGAACACCATTGAACGACACCGTTACGGTGGTGCAGGATGGTTCGTTTGGGAGGAATTATTCTTGGTTCCAGAACTAACCTGCATGTTCAGAGTGTAACGATGACAGGCCACATCTATCGGGATGTCATTCTGGAACAACATGAACGTTTGTTTCGGGGCGCCATGGGTGCTGAATTTCTGTTTATGGATGACAACGCCCGTCCTCACCGTGCAAACAATGTAGACGAATGCCTTCAATTGGAGGATATCACCCGTATGGATTGGCCAGCATACTCACCGGACTTGAATCCAATAGAGCATGTGTGGGATATGCTTGGCCGACAAATTGCAGCCCGTCAACCCCCTCCCACCTGTCAACCGGAACTTCGGAGGGCATTGCTTGATGAGTGGTGTAATATTCCCCAAGATCAGATTGATAATTTGATACTCAGCATGCCTAGGCGTTGTAAGGCCTGTATTGCATCGTCCGGGAGACATACTCCATATTAACCATCATACTAACCATGTTATACTGTTTTTTGTAAATAGGTTCTTTTTTGAAATTTGCTCCAGGGAGTAAAAATCGCAATTTTTATTAATTATGTTAAACATATAGCATTTTTTTGCTCTTTCTTTACCTTTTTGTTTAATAAATAGACTTTACAAAATAAGTCAAATTTGTTTTGCTTCTGTCTCTTTCTTTGCCAGAACTTCATTATCTTTAATTTATGGACATGAGTGTATATCTACTATATATATATACATATCTTCCGTTTAATCTTCAGTTAAATTCCATTTAACGGAAGATATTAAAATGTTGCAAATCATGAATAATAATTATAAGTAGTTTAGACAGGGCCGTAACTAGAGACTTGAAGGCCTCAGGGCAACATATAATAATAGTTCCCCTTTTTATTGTTTCTTTCGACCTTAACCATTTTTTTCTTGTTAAGGTTGGTTATTTTCTCAATAATTAAAATTAGGATTAAATTATTTTCTTTATAATTAATCTCGACTATAATGCGAGGACACAACAATCCCTTAAAATAATCACTATAGAACACATACTGTAGCAGAAAGGTCTCTATCTATAATAGCTAGAAACCTAAAAGATATAATCTATATAATCAAAAGAGGTAATAGTTAATTTACTCTTTTGATAAGAAAAACACACTGTTTTTGCTGCCTTTGATTCGTATTTTTATACCTAATGTTCTTCTAGAGTAAACGATTGTAGGAATTCTACTAGAACACATTTTCTCTCGCCGTGCTTTTGCGTTTATAAACCTTTCATGTAACTCAAGTGCCATTTGGTAGCATAGCTCAATCGAGTCCCCTCATTTTTTTATTTAATTGTAAATTTTATTCGGTTAGATATATGAATTCTCATTTTTCAGAAAGAGAAATAAATTATTAAATCATAAATTCTCTTTTCTGAAGAATGATAATACCGATAAAGTTAACGAAATTTAATTTTTTTTTTTTTAAAAATAAAATCTCTAATATAAAAAATCATAAATATCATTTCTCTTCCCTGAGAGGACCACTAAGGTTCATGGACCCAGGAACAGCCCCGGTTGCCCAATGGTAGTTACGTAAGATAAAATGCAAAACCTTATTAGATAAATTGCAATGCCTTACCATATGCCTCATTCGTCCTAGATGCTCAAGACGACATTCACTGTAATCCACACTTCCCCATTTGCCGTTACTGAAACAAGGACGATACATGTTTCCTTGATAACCTAAAGGACAAGATTTCAAAGCCAGCATCCCACCATCTGTGTCATTCCAAAGATTCGAGTCCTGGAATATTCTGGCATTTGTGTCCTACAATGATATTAATTTCTTTGTCCGTAGAACTCTCAAAATCGTTGGCTACTATAGCATTATGCTCCTCCATTTCTTCAAAAACTGTTGCATTTTCTTGGAGTACTGGAGGACGAGATGTTGGTAGTATCACTTGAATCTTATCTGTGCTGGACAGAACAGTATTCATGGTGGTAGTTTCTCTCCCTGATGCATCTTCTGTTGTTGCTGCAGAAGTTAGTGCAGAACTTACTTGTGCTATCGTGAATGTTTCTGGTGAGGTGCGTTTTGGAGGTTCTTGGGTTGGCGTCGTGGTTTCACTTTGGCCTTTAGTGGAAGATTGAGTTTCGGTAGCAAAGGATGTGGTGGGAGAGTTGGGCAATGATTCATTTGGCGCAAGATCCAGAGAGTTCGTGGTCCACGGAACAGCTTCGAAACGGCGTAACTGAGCGGGAAGGTTTGGGGTTCTTCGGATGGCTCCAGATTGAGTTTCACTGAAGAATTTGGCGCAAGGGTATTAAAGATGACAGTCTCCACTGTAGAGTCCAGAATCTCAGATGAATTACTGGCTCTCAGAGGTGACAGATGAATGGTTAGCATTAGAGACGTCAGACACACAAATAAATGCATCTTGCTCTAAAGAGAAAAAAAAAAAGAAAAAAAAAAACCCTTATTTAGAAGAGATGTTAATAAAATATAACGCTAATGTACATAATGAATTTTGAATCAAAATATAAAAGTTGCTGATATCTAACCCAATAAATGAAAGTCTTGTGTTAGATTTGTATTAAAAATTAATCTGAAATCGGCGGTTTTGAACAGTACATCATAAACCAGATTAAATCTCTTTTCATTCTATTTATTGAATTTGTGTTTCGTGCCATTTTTAACAAACTGTGTGATATTCAGTGGGAGATTTGTCGTTTTTAATTTTTCTTTTTATGCAGAAAAAATGTAAAAAGGCTAACACTTAATTATAAAAAGAATCAGAAATTCAGAAAGAATCAGAAAAGAATTGTTCTAAACAGTTCTGAATAGATTTTTTTATGGAAAAATGAAAGAGATTTGTTTACGAAAAAAAAAAAAAGCAAACAAATGGTAAAAGCTTTGCTTTTTACAAATAAATGGGAAAAGCTTTTGCACATAAAAAACATTTATTTTGAATGGTGGAAAAATACATAGAAATACACAATAAAAGAACGGCAAAAAAACATTCAAAATATGAACAATAAACTATTACAAAGAAAGACACAGCCCAATTAAGAAACTCGTTTCGTTTATATATAAACAGAAAATAATAATCAGGTACAAAATTTAGAAAATATGCACTAATAATAACATTTAATTAACTATTTATTGTATGGAAAATCTAACCAAATTTTAGATCTGTCTATTATTATTATACAAATTATTCATTTGAAAATTGTAATGTATATATAAATTATACATTAAGAAATTAGTTAAATATTATTAAAATGACTATTATGAAAATTAAATACTTAAAAATTAAAATTAAGCAGAAGCTAAAATTAAAAAAAAATATTTCCTAAAGAGAAAAATTAATTTCTTTTCCAACAAGAATAATTTATATTAGAATAAATACAGTATAATTTCCAATAAAAATAAAATTTGAAATGTATGTTTGTATACCAAGATATATAAACTTATTAAAAATTTTCCATATTTATTAACTATGTTTAAGTTAAATAAATATATTTTTTCAAAGTTTTCATTTTTTAATCTTCATACACCTGACATTTTAACAGCGGAAATAGGAGAATTGATATTTGTATATATATAATCTATAAATATGAAGAGTAAAATTAGTGTGGAAATAAAATGAACAATAAAACCAATTTAAAAAAAATATTGAAATCTATTAGGTTTCAAACTAAGATAAAACATCCTTTTTTTTTTGATGATAAATATATTTTAGTTTTCAATCGTACTTGAATTAAAAACTTTAATTAAAAAAGCGAAATACCTATTCTCCATCGTAATTCCTGTTAAAAAAATAAATACTACGTTCTTTATTCTAGTCAATCAATTATTTGGATAAAAATACATTTCCATTTATGTAAATAGTTTTAAAATATCATTCCATTTTAATTTTAGTTGCAAAGAAGATTTTTTTATAATACTTTAAAATTATAAAATATATATCAATTAGCTTTTATATAAATAATAAAATGAATAAAATGTAATATAAAAATATTATATAAAAATAAAATATAACAAAAAAAAAAATAAATAGAAAATAACTTTATATAAATGAATAAATTAGCTTTATATAATGTAATAAATTTGATTTATACATATTTACTGTTTTGAATACAATAACTTATTTAAAAGTTCAATATTTTTTCCTTTTAGGGTAAATGATATTATTGATAAAACTATTTTCAAACGTCTTTTTCTACTTATTTCGCTAAAATCATAAAAACAATATTTTCAAAGCATGATAATTCATCACAAATTTTAAGACGATTGCCATTTAGTATTTTTTGTTCAGGCATTGCTAAAAATCTCAGAATTTCTTAAACTTATTGTTATGCATTTGTGAAACAATTGAAACTTAAAAAATTTTATCCAATACATTTTTCTTTCATTTTTGAATGGAATCAAAAAATATTATAAATTTCGAAAATATTTCTTAAAAAATGATACAGTTCTTTAAAATTTACTTTAATTTTCGATAGAAAAAAATAATTGTATTAGAAATTAATCCAGATCTAATTATTAAAATATTTTTCATAAAATTCTCAATTAAAAGCATATAATCTACTAATACTTTTATATGATAAATTTGACAGGTTCAGCTTAATTAAAAATTATTTGATCGATACAATAAGTAAATAAAATTTCTTATTATTTTTAATCTTTTTTTTTTTTAAAGTAAAATGCAATATTTGCAATATAACTAGAATAATTGCAATAATCTTCAAAGTAAATGCAATATAATAGCAATAATTGGAACTTCTTTAAATTAAATGCAATTTTAAAAATTTAATTACATATTACAGAAATTTGATTGAATAAGCTAACGGTAAATATGAGCTGAAACACTTTTAAGCATAAAAATCTTTAAATTTTGTGAAAATTGGATAATTCTGAATTTCTATGAATATGAATAGAAATATAAATTAAATAATATATTAAATTCAAATTTAGCAATAAAAAACAATAAACCCTAATTTAATAATATCATTAAATATATTATTTAAAGTATATGAATTATATTATTATGTTCCTTAAATTTTTTTTAATTAAACCTTCAAATTAATGGATAACTTTTCAAAATAAATCACATTATATTTAATTGAAATTTTATGTAAATATTCATAAAAAATTATTACTCAAATATATTCTTACCTTAAATGATTTAATTATATATAAAATGACCTTTTACTTAACTAATTTCCTTTTAAAAAGTTTTTAATTCGTATGATAATTTTTTATTTAAATTTCTTTAAAAATAAATATTTCCAACAGTTATTTTTAAATGCTAACAATATTTCTAAATTTGCATTTAAAAAGTTCTAGGTCAGATTACATGAAAAAGAAAACAACATTTTTGTAATAAAGAAATGTAATTTAATAATTTAAATTTTAAAATTAAAAATTTATATATGAAACATATTTTTTATTGACTTTTGAAATTGATACATAAAACCTTTTAGCATATCAATCTAAAAACACACTAACCTTATCTTTGGAGAATTGAAGAAAAAAAAAAATTATTTATTTTGATTCTTCTCCGGGCATTGAATTTTCCAAAGAGTTCCAAAAACAGGAAATAAGGTACAACACCTATCACGCAAAATCCCCCTTTAAACTGAAACTTTCAACCAAATTTCATCACTTCATTCAATAAACATCACACACACACGGAACATAACTTTACATGGTGATTGCTGTGACAGTGAAAAGGAAAAAATCCGGGAAAAACTGCGATTTCCAGATTTATAGCATTCTCCGGATTCGAAGCAGTTCCTCACCGGCAGTCACCATCTCCAAGTATGCGCAGAGAAGGCGACCGCGCATGGGCGACGATCGCATTCCGGGAAAGGAGGATCCGATAATCCCGAAAAGAAGCTCATGGATTTTGAGAGAAATGCTATTTATAGTAAGGTGGAATTTACTAAGCTAATGCCACCTAGAATTTTAGTGGCATTGACTAAGCAAACTGCATTGCACATCAGGAAAAGGTTTCGTAATTCTAGTACAAAATTTTCTTGGGTGATATCGATTGGAGAATTTAAAATGTACGAAATTATTTAATTATCTTCGGAATATACGTAATTTAATTAATATAATTTTTTATCCTTGGTTTGGCAAAAATTTAATTGAAATTTAAATAAAATTAGATAAAAATTTTTATTCTAGAATTCTGATTTAAAAGCATATATAGTTATTTTAATTAAATAATCTATTGAATTATATAGTTAAGCATATTTTGCTTAAATATATAATTTAATAGATTGTTTAACTATATAATTCAATATTTTGCTTTTTAAGCAATTTAGTTGAAATTTTTATTTAATTTCAACTAAATTAATAATAAAAAGTATAGTTATTTTACTAAATAATCTATTGAATTATATATTTTTAATATATATTTTTTTATCTTTTTAAGTCAATTTGTTTTAAGTGGAATTATTAATACGGAATATTAAGTTATCTGAATTATGCCACATTTTCTCATCAAAAATGTATTCAACTAATGTAATAGTCTTGATTATTTTAAGTATTTATAAAGACCATAAAATAAATATTGATATGTCAATTTTCTTTAACTGCAAATAATGCACTTTAAAAAATTAACAAACATTTAATGAGATATGTATTGTTTTAGAAAAAGAAATTAATTAATTGTAATGTTTTTAGATAAATTTGAGAAAATATAATTAGAATTTCTGTAGTGCTCTTTTCTGACAACAAAATTTAGGTATAAACATTTTAAGAATAACTACAGAAATTGAAAAATAAATAATAACAGAATAATTTATAAAAAATGGGATTGATAAATAAAAAATTATAAAAAATATTTTATTGTGTAATTAATAAAACAGGATATCATACTTTTCTAAATTATTATTAATAAAAAGAGCCATTGCAAAATTTTTGCAAACCGTATACATAAATGTATGAAAATATAGCTTCACCATCTATTGCCTATCTATTTAGTTGTACAGAATTTCGTAATGCAAATATATCTATCAAATCGGGTATTTCAAAGTGTAATTAGAGCTATGAAAAGTCGAAAGGACAGTATAGTGCGCATTTCTCTGATTATGAATATTATTGGCGAAATAAAACATTTGATTATACAACTAATTGAAATATTTACAATTAAAAATTGCATACGAGTTAATTAGGGTTATTAAATATTTATAAGGGTGCATAAGAAAGAATTTATAAAATAATTCGTTACACAAAAAATTGCTATAAAGAAAACGAAAAATATTGCAAAACTCAATAAAAATCTCAAATTATATCTTAATTCTTAATCATAATAAAATATTTTAAAATTTTTGAAAGCTATTTTTTTTTTTTCACGCAATGAAATTATTATTACTTTTTATGATTTTTAACAAAAAAACCCTCAAATGTTATTGACATTATTTAATGCAGAAAAGATATTAATGAGCTTTTTTTGTATTGAAACATATTACTTTCGATTTTGGATATTTTGCTTTAGAAATCACGAGATTTGGTTTTTAAATTTCTTTCAAAAAAAATAATAATTTTTAAATAACGGGCGCTTTTATTTTTTTTTATTTCTTTGAGCCATAATATTTTATTTACAAAAAATAATATTGAATCGTTATTAAATAATTTAGTAAAAAAAA
>BPLR01014821.1:0-16625 GCA_021605095.1 Caerostris extrusa | reverse complement strand
AAGACCACACTCTTTAATCAATATATTTTTTAAATATTTATGTATATTTCTGTAATAGTTATTTAAAATATTTTTAAATAATAGTCCATAATAACTCAGTTATGAACCATATCCTTCTTATAAATATATATATAGATTCGTCTGTATTTCAAAACTGTATTCTGTTAAAAACTTTATTTATCTCATGATACTAGATGGCGCCAGTCGTTTTTATATATGTTTTTTATATTTCAAATGTTTGATTTACAAATGAATAAAAAAAGTCGTAGTTCTTTTATGCACTGTCTTTTCACATTGTAATTCATCCCTTTATGAACACAAAAAAATTTTTGTAAGATAATTTAAGCATGCACCAGTTTAATACTTTGCTCCTGGTAGCAGGTTATCAACTGCATCTATTATCTGGGTGCGCAGAAGATCTACCTGCCCGTGGTGCACCTGGTAACACTTTCCTTTTAGTGGCTAAAAGATCTGCAACTTGGCATTATTGTTAGATTAATGAACTCTGTTTCAGCATGTTTTTGTTGTATTATTTTGTTGTTGTTATATGTTTTTTCTTTTTTCTTTGGTTGTTTTTTTGTTATAACTGTTCATAATCTGCCATTGGGAATATCTATTATTAGATCTTTACCTTCATGATGAGATTAGTGAGTGATGAGTTTTTAAGGCTTTCATATTCGTCTGCTGAATTCCTTATGAAGTTTGCTGGTAGTTTAATATTACCATGATATGTAACAAATTATTTCTTTGATTTCGCAGTATTTAAAAAAAAATATTTACTATATTAACTATTGAGAGAATTTAAAATTTTTTCATATTTATGGAAAATAAATATGTTTTTTTTTTTTTTTATTTTAAATTTCCATAATTATTTCCTGCGTAAATAAATGCTCTTAAATTCGTAAAATAGATAAAGTTTTATGTTATTTCATTCAAAACGATAAAACCTGAATAATGCAAGATCCGTTTTTGATCAAATTTTGCTGGCATAAATTAATTTTTTCCAATATGTTTAATCTTTTAACACAAAAATGTTATTTATATCATACGAAATATATTACATAAATTAATTTTTAACAGTATTTACTGCTTCTAAATTTTTATAAAATGTAATATATCTCTGATATGCATCCGATATGAATTAAAAAATTTTTGTAAAAAAAAGAGAGACTTTTATCATACAGAACTACCAATAATTTCTACTAAATTGTATTGAAGTAAATAAAATTTAACAATATTCTTAAAATAAAGACATTGATTTCATACAAATAAAACCATAGAATCAAATCAGAAAATTAGTATTTAAAAGTTGTAAACATCTATTTTATTAGCAGTTTATTGTTTAAATACAATAAATAAAAATTTAAGTAATATGCAAAATGGATCTGATGGTCGAATAACTATGGTGCTATAAGTGCCATGGATGTTTGTAGTGGTTCGAATCTACTTTAAATTGTAGGTATGTGTCTAATATGAGCGTAGTGCCGGCAACCCTACCCTTAAAAAGAAAACATCTTATGTCTCGAAATCTGCCCCTAGGCAGACGGCCATGGGCACAACATGGGGCTGATGGGCCAATGAAAAAGAGGAATATGCAACGTTTTTTTCTTAAAAATTAATCTTACTTTTTCTGAACTTAAAAAAAAAAATGAATTCTTTAATTACATATAAAGAAATTACGTATTACTGCACTAATTAAACGAGTATTTCACACACTCTGAATTAATGAGAGAAACATTAATTAAAGAGTGTGTACAAAATATGCACTAAATAATTTTTAAATACAAAAAAAAAATGCTACATAGTGTCATATTTTTCTTTACTAGGTGCTATAATTGTGTAATCTTAACAATTAACTTATGTAGGAAAATGTAGGAAAGTAACATACTTATACTTACTCATTAACAATTTTTAACAAGTAACATACTTACTTATTAACAATTTTTAAGAACGAAAACTTAATTCATCAGTTAAAAATTCATCGCTTTCATTTGCGGACTCGTGTGATTTTAATTGATAGATTTTGAAGCTTTAGCTAACAATAACTTCACCCAGAGAAATCATGTTGTTAACAACATTTATTCTAATTGAGAAACTGAAAATGACGTGACCAAATTCGGCAAATGACCAGTATACTGCGTTTATGCAAGCGACTCATTATAAACAGAAAATTAATGTTAATTTTAAGATGTCTTCACGTAATTAAAATTTTCGCTTGGTGTCAGTTGAGAGGTTAAAAAAGCTTCTTCATTAGCAATAAAGATATTAACGCGCTTTATTTCTCTTAATAAAAATATTGAGGCGTTATGCAGTAAAGTTAGTGACTGAAAGTATGCTTGCTGTGAAGTGAGTTTTAAAGGTTTAATTAGAGATTCACTGCGTTAACGATGTCCGGATTGGAGATATTTCCCTCAAAATGAATAAATGTTTCGTCTAATACTGAGTTTTTCTCTATGCGTGAAGGTTAAATAAATACTACTGTGCCCAAAAGAACTTTTTTTTCAAAAATTCTTTATTTATTCTCCAAATTTAATTCATCGCCTTCAAAGTAATCCCCCCTTCGGACAATGCACTTATACCAACTTTTTTCCAATCCTCAATGCCTGCTAAAAAGTCATCGGCAGGGATGGCCTTCAAAGCGAGCGGCGATTCACGTTGAATCTCTTCAATCGACTCAAAACAGTGTCCCCGGAGATGTCTTTTTGAGTTTAGGGAATAGCCAAAGAAGTTGCACGGTGTGAATACGATGGTTGTGGAATGATATGGGTTCCATTTTTGGCGAAAAGTCAAGAGAATCAATGCAGTGTGAGCTACCGCATTCAGTGTTTTCGGTACCAATCGAGATTTGACGCTTTTGAGAACCAAAATGCAATTGACCGATCCTTTTGAAATTCCAACATCATCAAAGCAAGGTCTCTAATTGTAAATCGGCAGTTTGCAAGCACCAAATCTTTAATTTTTTTGGACGTGAGCTTCGTTGGTTGAGGTGGATGGTCGACCAGAGAGCTCTTCGTCTTATATGCGTTCTGTGCCTTCTTTAAACTGTTTATACCACTTTTAAACATTTCTTTCCTATATAGGAAACCTCACCGAATGACTTCTGTTACATTCTTAGACGTTTTCGCAAAAATGTAATGCAAGTTCTTTTGCTCATTAATTCAGACATTTCAAAATCGCCGGAATCAGTTTTAGCGTCTCACAAAGCGAAGCGTAACTCAAACACTAAAATGAATATTTTTGACGTCAAATTTCACACAGATTGCCAAGGATCAAGGAAAATGCCAGCAACCTCAAAAAGAAAAAAATTGAAATTTCATAAGCCCCGGGAATTTTAAATTGAAAATTGGTTTTTACTTTTTCGGACACAGTAGTATATCTAGAGCAAAATGTTTGAAAAAAAGGTGATTTTTTTATATCTTACTGTAACTCAATAATTGATAATTATTTTAATGAATTTTGCAAGAGCTAAGTAATCAAGTTGCTAATTGAAAATAATTAATGTTTATGCTTGTCATCAAGGGAGTTTTAGAGGTTTAATTAGAGATTCACTGCATTAACGATGTCTGTATTGGAGTTGTTTCCTCAGAATGAATAAGCGCTTAGGCTAATACTGAATTTTTCTCAGCGCATGCCCGTTAAATAAATATATGTAAGGCAGAATATTTGAAAAAGGTTTTTTTTTTTAATATCTTTCTGTAACTTAATAATTGATCATTATTTTAAGGAGTTACAGAAGAACTACTCAATCAAATTGCTGATTGAAAAAAATAAAGGCTTATGCTTTCCACCAAGAGAGTTTTTAACTGGGGTTTCACCCATTAGAGATGTCCGGATTGGAGTTGTTTCCCTCAGACTGAATGAATATTTTTGCTAATACAGTTTTTCTCTACGATAATATTTGAAAAAAAAGTATGATTTTTATATATCTTACTGTAACCCAATAATTGATAATTATTTTAGCAAATTACGGAAGTACTACATAGTCAAGTTGTTGATTAAAAAAAAAATGAATGCTGTAACCATGCTTCCTCCATACACACACCCGGCAAGAGCGCCCCCAAAGGTTTTCAGGAGAAATGGTCAGTCGGCTTCAAGACTCTCACCTGAAAGGAAGGACAGCGTGACGTTGATCCCATTGAGAAACGTTTAGTTTATAGTCTCTCATCCCGGACAGGAAATAAATCTATAGTATTTTTAGTGTATTAGTTGCACTACACAATCTCATGTGGAGATGAAGTAAATTTTACGCACCCTGCTCTTATCCGAGTTTTCGACTTTTAGGTTTAGAAGTGGAATCCTTCCACAAAACTATAATTATCTGTCTTTAAATGTGTTAAATATTGCATGTCTTAAATTGTATCATGAGGGCGTTTGTACTTGTGTAAACAAAGCTGTGAGTTCCCCAATCCGTGCCTCAAGTATCTCAACCCAACCAAACCCAGTAATAATTGCCCAACCTGCACACTACAATGCTTAAGCTTCCTATGAAGTAAATTTTCAAGTTCTTTTAACTAGGGTTTTACTTCATTAGCGATGTCTAGATTGGAGGAATTTCTCACAAAATTAATAAATGTTTCGGCTACTACCGATATTTTTGACGTGTATGGAAATTAAATAATATCTAGGGCAGAATATTTTAAAAAAGTGATTTTTATATCTTACTGTAACTCAATAATTGATAATTATTTAAATGGATTACAGTGGCACTACATATTCAAGATGCTGATTGAAAAAAATGAACGCTTATGCTTTCCATGAAGTGAGTTTTCAGAAAATTTAATAAGGCTTTCACTCCGATTCTGATTGGATTCATTTCTTCAGAATTAATAAATGTTTCAGTTACCATCGATATTTTCCATGCGCATGTAAGTTAAATAAATATATCTAGATTATAATATATGAAAAACAGTAATAACAACTTCGAAATATTTTGAAATAAACATGAGAAATCATCATTTATCAGATGTAATAACAGCAGAAAAATAAATTAAAGACAACCACTAAATAAACTTGAAATATCAGTTATCAGATGAAATGACATCAGAAAATATAATGGTATTTTACATCAAACATTTACTCATTTATTTAAGGAGAAATAGAGTCATGTTATTTATTTAACATGGCTAATGGTATTTTTAGTATTACTTTTCAGGTCGATTTCACTTCTTTATTCGAGATAAATGACTTTGAAGAATTGAAGGTGCTTTCTCTTGAACTCTCTTTGATGAAAAGAAAATGTACAATTTATATGATAGTTACATTTTTATTTAAAACAACATCATAATTTTTATAGTCTTCGCTTACGTTTAGGATTGGGACGAAATTCTATGGAAACTGTGAATCCCTCTCTTTGATGGGGATTCGAATTGAGAAGTCCGACGTTCTGGGACGTGATTTGGGTCTTCAAAGGTCGGTTTTCGCCGCAGTACTCGGCGAACCTCTTCTCTGCAGGTTTGGGGTGGTCTTCAGTGCCAGGGAAGAACTGACCGTTCAGTTCCCACCCATCGACTACCTGAAATGAAGAATGATACATGCAGAATTATATAAAAATTTATAAAAAAGGTGTATGAATGTGGTAGGTCCAGTAAAATTTTTATTAATTATTTTTAATGAAATATAACATTTTCTCTCGCCACTAGATGCCGCCAGTACTAAAAGTGACTGGCGTTCCTACGTTTCATTATTGGGAAATTATTGTTATTTAGTTAATTAATTTATTGTATATCATTGTTATTATTTTAGTTTATGCAATGAAATTTTCCTGCGAATTATTTAATAGTTCAATTACTCAATACATCTGTTACTCTATAAATTATTCAATGTGGTATATGGGGTTCAAAACCAATTCGTTTTGGTATTGTACATTATATTAAAATTATAAGTAATGAATGATTAATATATATATATATATATATACATGCTTTTGATTTATTATTGATTGGGTTTACTTATCTGACTTTTAATAATTTGCTAGAACCTATTGTATAGTTATCATGCTAGTCCAAAGTGTTTAATGTCTTCTATTAGAATTATAAAATAAAAAAGTTATTTTAATAATAAAGTACACATAATATTTTGAGCGATCATAATATTTTAAATTTTAAAATTCATATCTTAATCTTCAAAATGGTTATAAAAATAAATGTCATACATGCTAAAAAAGTGAAATATTTTATTCTGTTCCATAAATTTTCTATTGAGTGCACAAAATGGCAAAATTAAATGCCCCATTGAGTTCATATTACTTCGCAATATTTTTGAGATAAATTCCATACATAAATTTTTGTATTATATTTCGTATCATATTTTCTTTGTTTCAGCGATAATAAATTCGTAGTAGACATTCTATGATTTTGTAATGCAATATATTGACTCTAAACGAAAACGACACAGAATTTTCTTTTTTGTTGGCCATCAAAAGCATTGATACGTTTTATATGAAATGGAAACTAATACATCACATAAAGCAGATTTGATATAAAAAATGACTTGTCAAGAAAAGACTTAAATGACGTCTTCGAGACACTTTATAGCAAAAGATCTTGTGAAATGACGTCTTTTTATTTTTGAAGTGTGTCGTTTCTATGCAATCATTTCTGTAAAGGATCGCTCAGTGGTGCTATGTTTGGTGATTACGATGAATATACTAGAGAATTGTATTGTTTGTATATTACCCTAATGCCATATAGTTGATTTTTTTTAGGGGTTTTTTTTTTTTTTTTTTTTGATCGCTTAATGTTTAGTACTTTCTTTATGAGAAATAGAAGATATCTGAGTGTAATTTTCTGTATGCAGTTTCTTTGCTGAAATTACATTTTTTTGTTGCCAATTTAATGTTTAAACATTTTTTTGTTCGTTTTAATCTGATAAAACAACTAGCATTACTGCTTTTAAATATATCAGTAAAATGGACTTTGTACAATATTTGAAAGATTTTAAATCTAAAGAACATAAAAGAGTTAATGAAGAGCTGTAATATGCAGATTGGGCAACCAGCTTGTAATTGGATGTCGTTGTGATGAGATACTTGGAGTCGCAGGTTGGAGAACTCGTAGCTTTATTTACACACGCACAAACATCATACACATACAATTAGAGGCATACATAACACAACACATTTCTATAATTATCTGTCTATTATAGATCCGTGGAAGGATTCCACTTCTAAGTCAAAAACCGATACTTAGCAACTATCGATACTACCAATCCTACTCCGAAATATACTTCTCTCCGGTGAGAGTCTATAGGCCAAGTAATACTTATGGTTGCGTTAAATATATTTCCTCTGAATGAGAGACCGTAAACTAAACATTTCTCAACTTAAGCGCAGGTTGAGCTGTACTTCCTCACAGGTAATTTTAGTTTTGGATCGTTTTTAAATTGGTACTTCCTACTCCATTCCTTATAAAGTTAGTTAACATTGTCGTACAAATTTTATTAGGATGGCCGTTATCTTTCAATTCATCATATATTTCATTTGCAATAAAGTTACAAATTCTGTTTAATTTAGTTTTTCTGTTGCACTTCTTAAGCATCCAATACGTTTCAGACACATATTTGAAAAAAAAAAAATCATTATTTTCATGTAGGTCACATTGTTTTGATTTACAAGTAGGTAAATTTAAATTTGATTACTAGTTAATGCTTAACAAAAGTGTTTTTTCACAACTCAGATAGATTAATGTAAATTACATTTAAAAATAATTAAAATCGAAAAGTTATTAAAATCATGAAATAAACATAAAGAAAAATAAAATAAAATTTTTAACAAAAAACATTATATGTATGACACGAAAAATTAATAATTAAAATAAAAAAAAATACATATTTATTTTATTTCTCTCATTAAGTAACATGTTTTAAATTACTAATTCAAAAAACATTGCTAAAGGTCTCAATATTTATTTACTGTTCTAATAAAAATTAATCACTCATTTATATACTATTCATACTTTTTGTAACTCCTTCTCAATTTCGTAGATAAATACGAGGATTGCAAAACCAAATAACTGAGTGTAAACTACTTTTTACACTCTCGTTTTATCTACTTCATTTTTTAGTTTTTACCAGCTACTTGTGCTTTACGAAATTGCAAGAGAAACTGAAAGTCAGACTGAAGTAAATATTTTTGAAGACGGTGATGCAGAAGTCTGTTTGTGTAAATATTTATGTGATAAATAAACCCTGAAAGAATAAAAAAAATGCCATCAAGCAAATATACTTCATGTGTAAATATTTCATCAGTTTTTATCATAAATTTTAAATATTGTAACTAAAGTATTATTTACAATCTAACAAGAAACATTTCTTATGAATATACATCTTTTATTTAGGTGTTTGATGCTATTTTAACTTTAAAATATATATTCCATGACTAATTTATCAAATCTGTCTAATTTATCAAGAAATGCCAATAAATTTTTTAACATTTTCATTTTGTAAAATAATTTATGTTTTCTATAAATAACTTATACACATTAAGTTTGTATAAATTAAAAAAATTATAGTTGCAATCTTTATTTTGCAAAAAAAATTTTTAAAAAAATCTTATTTGTGTAGTTAATTTGTTTCTAATATATTGATTTTTTTGTGAATAAATATAATATTCCATGTTCATTGGTCAAAATATTATAGTTAATGAAATGAAATACTTTTAAAAATTTACGAAAATGTACGGGAACCAAAAGTACCAGTGATAATCCAAAGTAATTTATTTTTGAATAATTTGCACTTGGTTTTTATTAGATTTGCTGCTAAACCCCCAAATTGGGGCTGCATAAGTAAGGATGGGTCTTAATATTTCCTTCAAAAGTAATATTTTGTTCCCAAGAGGGAGTTTGCTATTTCGTTGATGAGAGAGGGAGTCAGAGGTAAAAATGTTTTCGAGCATTTTCTTTTATATATTTTTGTTACGCTCATGGCAGGCTAATTTTTATCAATTATTAAACCAAGATATCTAATGTGTTGACCAGGCTATTGATTCATCGAAATGATAGAGATTAGCATTGTTCACTGGCGTTTTCCTTTAGAAATATTATTGCTTGAGTTTTGGAAACGTGGATTGCAATTTGCTATTTAGTAGGCCATTCTTCCAGGGAGTCTAGGAAATTCTGCAACGTTTTTATTACGTAGCGAATGGGCCTTATCAGACAGGTGGATTATTTAGTTATCCTTAACGTGAAGCAAAATGTCGTTGCCACTCAAATAGTGAGTTTATAGCTATATACATATATATTTCAATATAATTTCTTTGGCTTAATTGAATGAAACATTTTATTACCCTTTTTACGGGAAAGTGTGAAATTTCAAGGCTATATGACTTTTCTCACGTAAACAATTTCGCCGAAGGTAAAAGCACATTGTAAATTTTTTTATGTGTGCTAAAGCCGGTTTGCTTTACGTCAAAAAGTAACAAAATAAATTGGGCTGAATGTCCCTTGAAAAATAATATATTGGTTTGCTATTCAACCATCGTGCAATCACTCTTCAGACATTTGAAACTGTTTCATCTGCACTAATTCGATTATTTCCTTTTTATAACACTGCACCATCATATTGCAGTTTCCTTCGATCGTTAATTCCAACAAATTCTACACGTTCAAATGTCAAAAATATTTACAAAAACGATTTTATTTGGTGCATTTCTTATGCTTGTACTGCTACTAAGAAGACGCTTGCTGTCTAGACAACTAAATACGGAACATTCCTTACATTATCAGCAATAATATTGCTTACTTGCAAGATATTTGGTTTTTGTTTGTCACTCTACGGTCATCTTGTGCACACTTTCGGCTAATTAGACTGGGAAATATAGTTTAACACGGAGTCCGACCACTAACAAATATCAATGAATCAGCCAGGATTCGAACCTGTAGCTGTTTGCATGCAAGAAAGAGATTTTTAAAAATATTTAATATTTTCATTTGACTGATCCTTATAACAATAGATGAAAGATTGTGAGGCATACAAAACTAGGTTTCGTTAGTTTATGTAAACAACAGTGGTCAAATAATTATATCAATATTTCTTTTGATTTACGATCTACATATCTTAATCATAAATGGACTCTATAAAGATTTTAAAATGTCTGTAAGTTAATTTTTTATAATTTCAGAACAAAAAATAATTTTGTATGCTATAATATTCACTTATTTGCATATTGTTACATTAATTTAACTTTCTAAACAGACTTTATTATTTCTCATTTTACTTTTAATTATTTAAAAAAGCCAAATGATATTTTTAACTGCAAAACTGACAAATTTGTGAAGCCTTATAAACTTTGAATCTCTGCACTTTTTCATTTAATCTTGAGTCAACCTTAAGGTTTGTTTAGAATTTAAGAAGTATTTTTTTATCGATTTGAAAAGGAAATCAATTAAATAAAAAAAAATACACAACGGCAGAAGGAAACTAGTACTGTTAGACTTTTTTTAATTTCAAAATAATAATATAATTTTTAATAATTTATTTCACAAACAAATGTTATCTATTCTTAATTCGTTATACATTGAACCCTTACCGAGCTCTGATTTGTAGAACGCAATTTTGCAAAGGATTTTAAATCGATTGAAAATGAAGCTCTGCGGGGGATATCAACCGTTTGCCCATTCTGGAATTTCATTCATACGCGGTATGCTGAATTGAAAATGAAGCGATGAAGGACAATCGATAAATAATGAAAGAAGGATGGTTTTATAATGCCTGCCAACAGTTACAGCGCTGATAATGTGAAAAGATAAATATCTTTAACTTACAAAAGAAAATGGAATGCTAAAACAGGTAAAATAACTGCCGAATTTCACAATGGTCACAGACCTAAATGGAGAGAGAACAGGATTTTTTATGAAAGTCAATTGAAAACTCTGCTAAGCGGTTGTCTCCAAACTCATCAAGAATTGCATAAACCTATATCCCAAGCAAAAATTTTTTTTTTTAAATAATGGTGTCCTGTATCTACTAATTAGGTTAAAAACCTAATTAGTAGATACAAACCATTCTCAGGACAATAAAAATTCTTTCAATTAACACCTGTTTTATATTTTTTCCTTTTATTTACAGCAATATTTAATTTGACTTTTAATTTCAGTTATATTTATTTTATAGTTCATAATCAGAAAAATCATTTATTTTGTATAAAACCCTTTTTAGGTCTATGGTCTTATGGTCTTAGGTCTATGGTCTATGGTCTATGACTCTGAAACTTGGACTTTGTCAAGATCTCATGAGACCCATTTGGATCTATTTGAGAGGAAGATTTTAGGGGCTATTCTTGGGGGTGTTAGAGAAACTGATTGTTGGAGAAAACGGTACAACGCAGAAATTTATAAATGCTATAAAGACCTACTTATTATAAAATTTATTAAGATCAATAGATTAAATTGGGCTGTTCATATATTTAGAATGAATCATTTAAACCATGTAAAAGGCTTGTTTTGACAAAGCCACAGGGACAAAGAGGCAGAGAAGATCTAAGATAGACGCAGTTGAAAAAGATTTTGCTGTACTAAAGGTTAAGATTTGGAGGATCATTATCACCCAGAGGAATGTATGGAAATCTCTTCAAAGGAAAGCCTTGACCCACTCTGACCCATTCTGGGCTGTCGTGCTATTAATGATGATGATGACATTTACTGTATATTTTTAAATATTTTTATTACAACAATAATAAATACTACATTAATTTGAATTCTACCTAAAACATTTATTTCATAGACAATTATCCTTAATTTTGAAGAGTTTGCAATGAATTATTAACGTAAATCCCGCATCTTTTAAGGGATTACATTACACTATATTAAAATGAGACATAATTTAAATCATGTAAATTATCTCTCAAAATTTCAAAAGCATCTGAATTTAAAAAAAACAATAAATTCAAACAACATAAATTAACTAAGTGCTAAACAATTTGTTAATGTATCTATTGCTTTTTATCACTCTGTGTGAATATAAAATGCTCCAAAATAATTATCAACAAAAGATATTGCTTTGTAATCAAGTTCAATATAAAAATCATAAAATAAACATAATACGCTATTAATTTTATTGAAAGAGCATTTTAATTTGCAGGAGATATATTAATGCTGAAATCGATAAGTAATTTATTTAATGTCGGAAATGAAAATTGAGTTCTAAAAAACTAATGTCTTAATGTCTTTCACTCTTTCTTTATGTCTTTCTTTCTATTTTTTTAATCATAATATAATCAGTAAATTGTTATCATAGAAGGAAAAACAAATTTTAATTGCTTTTTACATATAAAAACTTTATTGATTTCAGTTATGATAGACAATTTACTGATTATATTATGATTAAAAAAATAGAAAAAAGCAATTTTAAAAGTCCCTTTTATTTACTCATAAATATTAAAAGCCATTATGACATTATTATTTTGTTATTTTGTTTAAAAAATGTTTAGAGAAGCGAATGCAATGTTTGTTGTAGTCAAAAAGTCTTAAATTAATAAATAATATATAAATATGTTAAGATACAGTATTTATTAATTAAAAAATTGAAATAAATTTTTTTTATTATTTATTATTTCTTTAATTTTTTATTATTTATTTTTTTTATTTAATTTTTTTAATTTATAAAAGAATTTTTAATTCATGTTTTTTACTCTCAAAAGGTTTCTTATAGCGATTTTAAACATAAATTTATAAAGCAGTATAAAATACTTTTTTTTAAATTTATTCATATTTGATTTCAGTTAAAATTTATTTTACGTTTTTTTTTTCCATTATGTACGACACTCATTAGGTATTTACTGAAAATGCAATTGTTTCATAACTTTTTATAGTTAAAGCAATTACTACTTTGAAACAAAGATCATTTATTGATATTATGTTAGTCATCATATTACTGTTTTAAATGTAATTTTGTTAAAACAATTCTGCAGATTTCTATTTGAAAACTTAAAATGCATTTAAATGCAAAGTTAAAAATATAAAAATTAATCACCAAACAGAAAACTCATAAGTGTTTAAAATATTTATATTTTAATTCAAATTTAAGAAAATAGAAGTTTTCCCACATTTTATAGAAGTCTATCTTAATTTGTAGATTAATTATTCTATAACGTGAAACTAAATTAAATAAATGAATTAAAGATTTAGAAATTCGGATAATAAATATCTAGAACAATCATAATGTATTTACAATTAAACAACTGAAATTTCTACGATGTATGAAGATAGAAATTGAAGTTAATTGCTATGTAGGAAAAGTTTATGTATGAAAGGATATTAAAATATGTATGAAAAGTATGAAAATAATTACAGATGTATAAAAAATTTATTAATATCAAAACTATAACAAATTATTTCAAATATCACAATCACGTGACAGAAAACTATATTTAACTAATCTAATTACCAGTAAAAACTTCACACAAGATCTAAAAGATCAAATTTCGATTTTTTGTGATTATGTCTAATCCTCAGTGTCCTGCAGTGTGAGACGGACACCCCCTGAGTAGTCTACTCGTGGATGGTGGGAAAGGGGCAGCTCCTGTTGTGATGGCGCACCAGTAGGTAGAAGTCTGACTTCGCTCTGAAGCTGTCTTGGTGCTGAAGAAGAAGGACAGTGCCTTTCAAAAGTACTTTTAGGATGAACTTCCCCTATTTGCTTATCGTATGGAAGAAAACCCAAAAACTCTCACCAGTAAAAAAAAATATCACCAGGTAGTCCGACTCACGAGGTAAGATGCTGAACATCACAAAAGCCCTAAATTTCAATTTTATAATTTTGTATTTAGTTTTACATTGTATGTCAGCCTTATAGAATTGCAAAATTAGAGAAATGGTAAAGAAATTTTGGCTTTAAATTTTTAAAACAACTGTAGAAACAGAAAATGTTGGAGATGTACATTTTGGAATTGTATGAGATTGTATTAATAATCAACACCTTAAATTTAGATTAAATAAGTTTATGCAAATAGATTAGATTTGTATTAGGATGTATGAACTTTTTAAGGTATTCGTTTAGATAAAGTTTTTTTAAATTGCAGATTTACTTTATAATTAAAATATTTAAATATTGTCTAAAAAATTATCAAGATTTATTTAAAATAGAAATACTCGTCTTTTACATATTTTATTATTATTTATTTCATCTGAATTTATTTCCCCAAAAATATAGAACTACCCATTTGTGTAGTAAGGCCGCTTTTTTTTCTTTCAATGTATTTAAATGAAAAATCTGTGAACATTCTTGAATTTTATTCAACATTCCTGCAATTTCTTTTAAAAATAACAGATGAAATAAAAGTTGAAAGAAAAAGCAAAACAACTAAAACTACTTATGAGTCTTCTTAAGCTAATTTAAATAACTTTATAATCACCAACTAAAATTCACAAATGAGAAATACCTTATAAATTAATAAGAAAAAAAAAGCTAAATATTGTCAACATTAAATAAATTCAAGGAAGTCTAATTAAGATTATCTATGTGGGAAGAATTTAAAAATTAATGAAAATTAGGTTCGAACGTCAAGACATGGAAATGATTCTTACCGATAACAACCCTTCCTTCTCGCAGGAGATTCGGAATTCGTGGAATGTGAAGTGAACTGTGTGTTGAGGATCGGCGATGACATAGAGGCCGCATACTTGTGGAGTGCCAGGGGAGGTAAACATGTAGACACCTTCTTCGGTTTTCACGTAAATGCATTCTGCACAAAGAAAATAATTAAATCAGTTAATTAAATTGAGAAATGTTAACTTTTCCTGTTATTGGCGGATTTTACTTTAGTAAATTTATGTTTGCTTATTTTTCGGAAGCTACATTATTATAACAAAAGCTCCTTATAAACATACAAATAATTTCTCACATTGGTTAATTAGTGCATATTCAAATTATTTGTAGTTTAAATTGTTTAATTCTCTCAGATTTAATAATTAAATTCTTATGTTTGTATGTTTCGAAAACAAAATTGGCAAATGTGCACTTTGTAAAGACTGAAAACACCCCTAAGTTGGTAATCGATTTGATTTTTCGCGAAACTATTTGAAAATGCTCAAAGTGCACGAACAACTATCAATTTAGCATAAGAAAAATTAAAGAGAGAGAGATAGAGAGCTCCTATATAAGGCTGCTATGGCCGAGTGGTCAGCGCTTTTCTGGTGCCATGGATGTTTGTAGTGGTTCGGAATTCTACTTTAAACCATGGGTCCCGGTCTAATAGGATCGTAGAGCATTGTGGGGATAGTGTTACTTGCGTCCGTAGCAAGCTGCACGTGTCCCCTGGGTAGTTAGTCTAAATGAGAAAATATGTTCGTCAGTAAGCACTTGGGTGGATTGTTCACAGTGAAATGGTCAATACGATCCAATCATCGACATTATTTAAAAAAAAACTTTTAATATTTGTCTTTTCTTAATAGCTCGATAAATATAATTATTTTTAATATTTTGCACATTTTAGAAAGATTAAGTATATTATGTTAATTATTATTATGTTTTAATTTTTATGATTTGTCAATTAAATTTTACAGTTTGTGTGGTATCATTTACTTGTGTGTCATTGCATATTTTTTTATTAATTAATACATTTATAATAATACAATATTTTATAAATGCCTTTCTGAGTAAAAAAAAATGGCGAAAAGAGCAGCGATACATTGCCATTTTTAATTTCTAGTACGATAAATGTTAGGAAAACATACGTACATGAAATGTTAACCCTCAACTATCTATTCCTTCCGAATAGATGAACGCCCTCTATTTTATTATCACTCAATGAAAGAATAATCTCGAATAGAATAATAGTCAAAGCGGCGCTCACAGCACCTCATCCGTTATTATGAACGATTCAGAACACAAGTAACGTAAGGGAATTCAGCTCACACAGTGCTTGATAGAAAGGATTTTGAGCTGCTCAAGACACCCATGACACTGATATCATGATAAATGGTTTGCAATGGTGATGGATACGTCTGACCTGGAATTTCACTGATAAGAATAGATGTTTTCAACGAAATTTTGTTCGAATTAAATCCAGTGAGAAGATTCTAGAGATGTCTAGGACAGTGGTGTCATACTAACTTTGGGTCAACCATGCATGTTAATCAAATTGAAGGATTACTCAACATTTAGATCTGAGCGCCACACAACGAGTCCAGACAACCGAGAATGATAATCTGGGATGGCATTTCGTTTGACAGCCAGACCCCTTTGTTTGACATTCCTGATATGTATACCTATACCGATATTCTATACCTTATTGTGTTCCCTTTCCCTTCATGACACATCAGCCTCAAATCAGAACAGAATAATTTCCGGCCACATAAGACAGTAATTTCTACTGATTGTCTTGATGCTTGTTGAGCACTTCGCTGGACAGCTTGGTTAGCAGATATCTCTTAAATAGAACACGTTTGGTTATTCCACTATGGTAGAACTCGTATTCAATAGTTCATAGAAATTTATGAGCAGCTGTCACCAAGAGTTTCAGGTATTTGTCGATGATGATTTTGGTGACAAATCTTGTGAAGGAACATCAGCCAACTAAAACTAATGAATGCAAAATCTTATAATAGTTGACATAAGGGACAGAGATAAGGCTGCTTTATTGGTTCTCTACATATAAAACGCATCTTCTTAAATTCAATAACTCTACATTTTTA
>BPLR01014819.1:0-87179 GCA_021605095.1 Caerostris extrusa | reverse complement strand
TTTTTAGTATTGGCTTCCCTTGAGTTGAGTATTTATGAAATAATTTAAAAATTAATTATATTTACATTATTTTAAATTGAGCGAATTATTCTAGTGTTTTTCTTGGATGTATCAGAATGCCGATTTTGATTGTATGTCAGCAATTTCGTGCTAGAGACTACAAAGTGGTGGATATTTCCTGTGCTGTACTACACAACCAATTATTGGATGTCTTGTGGCTTGATATACGTTTCGGCTGCTTCTGTTATAACTATCCACCATTAGAGAGTAAATATATTAATAATTCTGCGTTCAAGATTTCTAGATGTTTTATGTTCCTTATTAAAAAATAACAATAAAAGAGTAATTTATTGTATATTTGGATTTTAAACTCTTAAATGTTCTCAAATCTTCAAACTAAAAATTTTTATAATGTGAATAAAACAAAATTAATGTTCTTGTCCAATGGGTAAGTACACTATCTGAGGCCTGTGGCAAATTTTCTGTATGGGGCCCCTCAATGCAAATTATCATCCATTGTTTTTTTCTTTTTAATAATGTACTACCTAAAGATGCCTTTTGAGTTTTTGCAATGGCCATTTCAATCAAAAAACAGTTTTACTTGATCATTTTAGTCCTTTAAAATGACTCTTCAGTAATGTTTGACAAAGATGTGATTTTTTCCAAGTCAATTTCATTCACTTCACTTTGATTTTGATTCTGTGTTTATCACTAGTACTGGGCTGTGGGGCTTTCAGGACCAGTGTTGTCCGTGCAATGCTATCACTTTCAGTTTGAGCTAATTTTTTCATTTCTGCCACACTATTTGTCAGTTTTGTTTTTCCTCACCATTAAAATATTGACTTATTTTTGGTAATTTCTTATTTTTTCCCTCAAACTGCATTTTCTTTTTCTCAGTAATAAGATATTTTTGTATTATTAGATATGTTATTATCTAATTGTCACAATCAACTACTTCAACTTCGGATCTGACAAAAATGATATTAGGGACTCCGCTAAACAATGACTTCTCGACTTTCTGGAAGTCTCTGACTTTCCAGCGAGAATTTCCGCTTTTAATTTTGTTAGTACTATTCAGAAGAATCAGGGAATTTCCATAGCAAATGAATTTAAAATATTTCAGCTGCACATGTGTGGCAGTGGGAATTCCCATTTTTATTTTGTAAATTTGTATTCAAATCAGAAATCGGAAGTCCCCAGCATCGGGAATATTCTCTTAAATGTTTCTATTGTTATTGCTTTTCAGGTGCGATATATTTTTATATAAATGAATATGTTCAAAATCTTGATAATTTTTTTTAATTTATCATTTTTTATAAAATTTTTAGTTATTATTAGTATTAAACTTAAATTATTAAATACAGAATTAATAAATTTTACTATTTTGTAATAATAATCAGTGGGTTCTTAACTTTCCCTATACTAAGTAGCCTTTCTACTTGGGCTGGAGCCATGGCAATTGCTAATTCTTGCCACCCTATTGTTATATTACCCGCATTTAAATAAAAATGACAAAAATTATATATATTTTTTTCTGTGTTTTTTTAAGCTTATTAAATAAACATTTCATGTGACATTTTAGTCTACAAAGTAAGCATTATTAATTGAAAATTAATCAATTTTATATTACTTATGCATTTTCTTTTGTTATCTATTGAATTTGCTTTCTTATGTTGAATATGTGTAAACTATGCAATATTAAAAAAAAAATGTGACTTAAAAATGCATTTCTTCTTCTTTTTATTGATAAACATGCTTGTTTCCCTTAATGAAACAATTTGTGGTAACTATAATTTTGTGAAAGGACATTTATGTTTTTTTTTCTGAACTTTTGTATCTCATTTATTAATTGATTTGTGTTAAAAGGAGGGGATTTATTTCCCTTTTGCTCATTATATTATAGACATTTTACTGAAGGATTTATGTTTTATAATAATGTTATAGTTATTATTTAAGGTAAGAGTGATTGTCCTGAAAATTTGGTCCTACTTCTGAAAATTTCATATTAAACATTCTGAAAATGTTTATTTTTTCCTTATCTAAATTAAATATGCTCAAAAGATTCCCATAGTTTCTGTAGTCATAGTAAAAATTGAACATATTTTTATTCTTTCTTTCAAACTTTATATTTCAATTAGAGGTTGGAGGTAAGTCTTAATTTGTTTTTACACAAATCAAAAAATTTAATAGACATGTCAAAAAATCAGTGATATACTCACACCTGGCTTAAGATAATAATCTTTTATGTCTTTCATATTATGTAAAACAAAATTAAATATGATATTACACTGAAAAGCATAATTTTTCGTATGGCTTAAATTAGACAAATTAATTATTTTTTATTTCTTGTTGTATTTCCAATTATTTTTTTCATAGATCAATTTAAAAATGCATGTCTTAGTATATTCAACAACAACTGAGCAACATTCATGATTTTACTCCTGCAGAAGGAGAAAGAAATTGGACTTTGTTGCCCAAGGTAAAATTTAATTTATAAAGATTTTGATTTCTGCATAAATATGCAGAGTGTATTATTATTATTCAAATTTTTAAAAATTATTGTATTTAAGCATACCAATTTTTTGTTAATCATTATCTGTATTTTTATTTATATAAACATTTTTTTTTTTTCACAGTGTAGATATAATCATTTAGAAAAGCTCAATTCTTTCTGTGCTTAACAAAATGTATGACTTAAGTGGAATTATTGAAAATCATATTTTAACTCACAAGAGAAAAAAATATATATTAAAATGTTTAATAGAACATCTCAAACATAAATTAATTACAAGAATTATTTGTTAAATAGCTTGAACTACCAGTTTATTATTTATATTTCATTCATTTTTTAATCATATGGTTGTTAAATTTTTTTTTTTGTTGCATAGGTTTATTCCACCGAATTTTCTTTCTTTACCTTTTTTAGCATCTTTTTAATCATCATTTTTATTTAAATAGACTTTGAGTTAAAATTGAATGAATACCACAAAATATTTTCACTACAAAGTGGTAATTAATTTTAATTTTAAGCATCTTTTAGAGATTATTTAAATAGACTTTGAGTTAAAATTGAATGAATACCACAAAAATATTTTCACTACAAAGTGGTAATTAATTTTCTTTACTGTTCTACAAAAACCTATAATGAATCTTGTATTGCTATATTTTAATGGTTTTCTTTGAATAACACTTTTCCATTGTTAATTAATAATTTATATCTATTTTAAAGAAAAAAATAATTCACTTTTAATACATTTCTAACACTTTCCGAATTTATTAAAATCTTAGGCCTTGATTATTTACTATTTTTTATAGGAAATATTATATAGTTTTAATTATTTTAACATTCATACTAATATATTAATTGATCATTTTAGGATGCCAGAATTGAGGGATTTCTTTCCGTTACCATCACCTGAAAAGTTGGGAGATCTCCAAATTATGACTGATCCCAAAGTAGTCTTGTTGTACCACAGACTCATGGCTTGCTACAGAGATTAACTATGCAGGTATTAATGTCAATTTATTAGTTCTTTTTAATAAATATGTCAATTACTTACATTAACTAAAGAATTGTTGTTTTTAAATAAGTTGTATTAAATTTCATGTTTTTCCTTTTTAGTATTGCCTTGTGGTATTTTTTTTATGATGGTCATGCACAAAATCGTGCTTTAGCCCTTATAAAAGAACTGGAACAAACAGATGTGAGTTAAATTAAACAATTTTCATCATATTTTCTTATTTAATGATATATAGTATTCTACAATTATATATATATATGTACTTTCAAATAATTTTTTAAATAGTACTCATTATTTTGTAGAAATAATATTGTTTATCTGAGTTGTGTTTTAGAAATTACTATTTTTTAAAAATTTGTTTAATAAATAAAATAATTGACATTTTATCTTTTTACATCTCAATTACATTTCTTTTATTTATGTGATTATTCTCGTCCCCTCAAAAAAAAAAAAAAAAATGTAATTTAAAAGTTTTTAAAGTATTGAAACTATAGTAAGAAATTTTATTAATTTAAATGTTAGTTTTTTTTTATAAGTGTATGATAATGGGATTGATACAGAAATGATGGCTGATACAGAAAAGGGCTTGTGACTTTTTTTTTAATAGACTTAAAAGTTACGAAACATTTTAAAAATAATGTAAATTGATTGCTTGAAGATGTTATCAAGAGACAAACATTATTTTGTTCTTATTCGAAAACAATATAACTGTGTTTAGAATATTTTTTAATCTTGAATAATTGGTATAATTTTAAATGAATGACAAAATATTCATTTAATATCAGGAAAATTGATTTAATTCATCTTATCAATAAATTTGAATTTGATTTATAAATAATATGTGCATAATATTTCTTTTATAATAAACTAATATGATAAATGATATATTGTTTCACAATTATTCATATTTTGATTATTTGACATCAATTTAACTTTATTTTGTGGTTTTTGTATAAATTATATGCTTTATTACTGCATTAAAAGCATTCTACAAATAAAAGATAAGGCCATTGCATTGTTACTTAGTATTTATTTGCATTTTTAAAAT
Organism: Caerostris extrusa; assembly: GCA_021605095.1. Classification (NCBI taxonomy): domain Eukaryota; kingdom Metazoa; phylum Arthropoda; class Arachnida; order Araneae; family Araneidae; genus Caerostris; species Caerostris extrusa. The sequence goes on along the minus strand of BPLR01014819.1, from coordinate 82,610 downwards.
TTTCTTTTCTAGAATATTTTGGTTCGAACAAAAGAAATTTTATTAGAAGAGGAAGCTTCAGAACGCATATTTGGGACGAATGCTTACAATAAAGTAGTCAAAAAGAGGTTTGTCTTTTATTAACTCTTTATTATAAAGCATTATAGCATGTATTCAATTATTTCCAGGTATATATTTTTAATAAAAGGAATTATTTTTCATTAGTTCCTAGCACTTCTGTTTTGTCCTTTTTTGTAATTTTGTTTGTTTTTCATTATGAAAATAAATTTCTCAGGTCCTGTTATTGGTCTAGAATATAATGGAAAAGACTGCATAAATATGTGCTTAGAAACTGCAAAAAATATTGCCACCTCAACTGGTTGTACAGGTTTAGTATATGTGAGTACTTGTCCCAAAACAGCTCGTAAACAGATAGAAAGTTTCTTCAGCCATGCTGATGTTCAGTTGTCTAGTCAATGAATTGTCACGTTGAGTGCAAAAACTTTCTACATATATTCCATAGATGGTTTGTATTAGAGTAGTTATCACTAACTATTCACCCTGAATGTAGTTTATGTGTTATCATAATGATTTTTTTGTTATATCTCTAATACAACAGGTTTTGTACTACATGTTCATTTGTGTTAACCCCTGAAACATGTATTGTATACATATATATATATATCATCAATTCCATCCTTTAGCATTGTTAGTTGTTTCTAAAAGTTTTTGAATGTAATTTTTGGTATCAGGCTGAGAAATACAATTTTATAAAGTCATTTCAGTTTTTTTTTTTTTGCTATAGAAAATAAAATTTAAAATGATATAATTTATATTATTTTTCATTCTTAAAACTATTTAACAAACAATAAAGATTTGAATTAATGTCAACAAAATAAGATGAAATACAAAATCAGCTTTATTTTAATGATTGAAATTTTTAATAAGAATTTGATTAATTATAAAATAAATTAAATTAATTGTTATCTCCCAACATTTTAGCTGCCAGAGAAAATCTCAAATGTTGTACGCATTTTTTTTTTAAAATTTTATTAATTGTTTTTAGTTAAATGACTGAAAAAAATAATTTTAATACATAATATAATTTATTTCTGACTCACAATTCTACCATTACAAAAGAAAACTGCTAAAAACATTTATTAATTCATTTGATATATGAGGAAAAAATTATTATATTTTAGTGATGTTCAAATTTGTTTAATTATTTTATAGAATTAGTGATCTTATTAACATTTTTGTTGTACAGATTAATATATTTTTATTGGTTAAATTTGAGTAAAATATATCTCAAGTAAAATGCTTTTATTATATTTTTTAAGATTTTTAAATTAAATAAGTAATATGTGTAAAATTCATCCATTTTTTCAATTAATTTGTAATTACTTTTTTTAAAGTTTATTTTTATTGATAAGACTCTTGATCCCATTTTTTTCAGCCTGAGAACCATTTTGTGAGTGTAATAATTATTTACTGTATATACACCAAAATTAAAATATTATTTTTTAAATTTAAATTTAAACCACATAATTTTTTTCTGTAAATTATGTCTGGTATTTCATAAATATGCTAATATTTTTTAATAAAGTTCAGTTAAATTTTTATCTAATGCAAGATAAAGATATTTAAATTAAATTAATTTTAAAATAAAAAAAATTGCTTTATTTATATCTAATTGCTTGATTAAAGCAAATGTAAATCAATTTCTTAAAAATCAAAAATATTTCATGTTAAAATAAATTTTATAAATTTTATAATAAAAATGTTAAATTATAATAGATAGTTTAAATATATATTGATATTAATATTAATTAGATGTCAACTGAAATCTTAATTTTTATACACTGTTATAACGTTTAATGATTTAAAATGACTTGTACTTAAGAAATGTTAAGTTTAGTAATGCACATTTTTCAAACACGTGTGTTATATTTATGAATATTAAGTATATCTTCTAAATTTTGCAGATATATGTTTTTAATATACTCTAAAAATTTCATATTATTATGATAATTCTTTTCCTACTGAAAAATTCAATTATAAAATTTACCAAAATCTGAAATAAATTCTTTACTTTATTCTATACATTTTTAAAATCAGTCTTACTTGTAATTTATGTATTACTAAGTATTATGTGGAAAATTAATTTTGTCATAAACATATATCTGTATTAAATGAAGAAAAAACACTAACATTTTATATTTCAATAGAACATAATTTCTGTTATAATGGAATCTATTTATAAGATTAATATTTTTTTGCTATCATTCTTGGAAAAAGATGTAAATATTTTCCAGTGTTTTTAGGCTTTTAATGTTTTTATTGCTTTTGCGCACAGGATATCTTTTTGTATTTAATGACATGTTCCTATGTTTTATGCAATACTTTGCACATTTGTCTGTGAGATTCTAACCTGTATTTATTTCCTGCTTTACATAAAAATAATTTATTTATTACTAAATAACAATTTATTTGTATAAAAGAAACAAATGTTTTTCTCTGACATTATAAATTTATAAATTATGAATAAAAATTAAAGGAAACTTTGAATCACTTATTAAAAGTGATCAAAATCTTTTAATTTTACATTTACTTTATAAAAAGTTTTATACATTATTATTTAATCTATAACTGTGATTAAATTCGTTTATAAATGTGAATAATTTTATTTACTTTTTTAACTATGCAATACTAGTCTTGTTTTATTTTTTTTTTATAATTGAGCTTTATATGTTGTGTTTGTGTGTTATGTGTTAAAAGTTTTTATTTAATGTTTCAAAATTCAAAACTTAATTAAAATTTTTTTCTGATTTATTAAACAATACCAAATATAATCAAAATGTAAAAAAAAAAAAAAGATTTATAAAAAGAAAAATTTAATGTTAAGATCCTTTTAATAAGAATAATGAAGTGAACCTTTTTAGATATTATATAATATCCATTCTTTTATAAAATTTAATATTGTATAAATATCTGATATAATGTATCGTAAATTGAAAATATTAAGGTTTACTGCACCTTAATTTGTAAGAAATTTTCTACTTACTACAATTAGTTTTTACAACTTTTTTTCCAGTGTTAAAAATATTTATTTAAGTTTTTATAAAATTAAAATTATTATAATTTTTATCATTTCATAATCATTTTTGAGGTGTATTACATATTTTTTATGAAAATAAAAAAAATTAAATGAAATTACCATATAATTTTGCATTCTACTTAACTTGTATTAGAAAATATGTAATTTATCATACATTTTTCACTAGATAAACTGTCTTTTTAGTTATAATGTTATACTTACAAAGTATTTTTTAAGTTAATTTAATCTTTGTTTTAATAATTTTTTGTATTCTAAGAAATATATGTTTAATCTTTCATTATTCATTAAGAAGTAGTTAATTTTAATTATGAATATTTAAGTGTAGTTTTGAAAGTAAGTATGGATTTTACAGAAAAAATAATTTAACATTTAAAAAAAATATTCTCATTTTGTGTGTATAATTTTTTTTAAATTGTGAATTGGAAATTCTGCAATATAACATAATATCTATATTGTACAGTGATACTTACAAAGTGACATTTTTAGGAAATAGTTCATCTACAAATCATTATTTTGAGATATATTCATCAAATAATTTAAAACATCTATTTGATTTATAAAATTTTATTTATTTTTAATTATTCTTTTGAGTGTAATTATGTTAATTTTTGATTATAACTAAAATCGTGATTTTAAAACAACCGAAGTTGCTACAAAGGATTTTGATGAACCTGTAATGCATGAAACATTTAGTTCATTCTAAAAAATACTTTTATGCTTAATTATTAAGTAATTATAATTATAATGAATAATAAGTAATATTTTTTATTATATAAGATATAGTCATTTTATTTTCCAAATTTTTGTTGTTTAAATATTTTATGAATTATATGAAGAGGTTATTGCGTTAAATGTGAAAAAAAGTATGATAAGATATAAATATGAAATATTATTTATTTCTCATTAATTATCCATGACATTGAGAAAAATAAATACAAAAATGTTTATATGATTGAGCTATATTGTAAAAATTGATAAATTGTCATATTTTTAAGATAAGGAAACACTTTTGTATTCAGTGCAATTTTAAGCATTTTGCACTTATAGTAGTAAATAGATTATATCACATATAATTGTCTATATTTCGAATATTAAACTTTCTACATTTATTTAATAATAATTTTTTGTAAAAGCTGATCACATCTGTAATAAGAAAAAAAGAAGTTATAAAGAAAGTTAGCAAAAAGAAATTTAGCTTTTGCTTTTTGTCATATTCTTGATAAATTTCATGTCTTTATCTAATTGAAAAGTGAAACACTATTTAATGTGTGTCTATTTTAATCATCAAAAATGTAAGAATTTTGTTGCTGTCAAAATATTCTCAATGTCATAAAATTTGAAATAAGCTGTATGCTATTTCTTAAATTTTATTCAGAGTGTGCATGATGAATCTTCATGATAAATCTTATTTTATTAGAATTCCATTTTTCAATTGTAAAGCATCATTTAACAGACATTATAAATTTCAATTATATAAGGAAGTATATATTCAGGACAACCAGCCAAAAAAATCAGATTAAATACGGAATTTCTTTCATTATAGTAAATCTTTTATTCTTACATTAATTAAAATGCTTTTCTGTAAAATTTAGAATGCAAAAAGTTAATTAATTATTTAATAATAATCTGATTGATTTTGCTTAAATTGTGTTATATTAAACATATGTGTTGATGATTCTGTTGTAATTCATTTTAAAGCTGTTAAGTTCATTTTTGATAATATATCCATACCATACTTTATTATTATTTTTTTTGGTATAAAATTAATTTAATTTTTAAAAGATATAGCTTAACAATTTAAGAGTATATCATTAAAAAAATCCACTTTACTTTATTTCTGTTAAAAATTACAGCCTCATATGTGACAAACAAATAATTGTTGCAATGCTACATGGTTAGGGTCCCATAAGCGATAAATATGGTAGATCATGCATCACACCTAAAAAATTTTTGGTCTTCTGTATTTCATCCTGTAGACTAAATTTGCCTGAGTCAACATTTCGTGGAAACTTTTGTGCAATATAAATTAATATTGTTTGAAACAATAGATAGTTAAGGAAAAATTAATCTCTGACATTCAAATTGCATATCAAAATATGTAGTGTATTTAAGCCTGATTAGAGTTGTATAATAACTTGCTGATTTATTAATAAGGAAAAAACTTTAAAATAGCATTATTTTTCCTTCAAAAGTTTGTGGCTCAATGATGAGGACTTTCTCCCAATAAATGGATATTTTCAAGTTAATAAGTTTATTTTACAATAATTATAGGTCCTTTCCAGCTTCAGAATTTATACAAACAGAAAAATAGTCACACTTAAACACTTTTTAAAAAAAATCTATTTGTAGTGTTTTTAATATTGTTTTAAAGCTTTTAATATTCACCATGTGCACTCAATATTTAAGACAAAAATATTTAAAAATTATTCTGCGAAATAAGTGTTTTTAGTAATTATTAAACAAAATTTCTAGTCATTTTCAGATTTATTTCATGTTATATTTTTAGTTCACTTTTTTTTTTATTTATTAAATATAATTGTTGTGAGGTAATTTTTAAATTGACTTGAATAAAAAAAAAAAAACCAACATTTTTATTTTAAATCATTTAAATATATAAGCAGGAGTGTTATTATTATTTTTATATGTTATATGTGACAAAAAAATTACGATACTCATAAAAAATGTTTTTGAAGTTGCATTTTTTATGAAATATTAATGTGTTACTCAGATATGTTAAATAGAAATTAAAATTAGGCTGAAAAGATATCTATATTTTTTATGTGATAGAATTCTTTGAAATTAAGTTGCCTGCATTTATTTCAGCTGATATTAGTTATTTTTAAACAGTCAAATTTATATTTTATAGTACTGATTAATATTTATTAATATTTTTTTATTTCTTCCTTCAAATGAGAAAAATCTTAGGTGGAGAATTTTCCAATTGCACTTTTTATTTAGAACCAATTAAAGTGTTGGCAGTATTTCAATGTGAAAACTCCTTTGGTATGTAACATTATATTCATTGCAGATTGTACTTAGATAATTGACAGAAAGGGGTGCTATTCTTGGTAAAATGTCAAGTTCATTGAATTATAACTTATTTTATGCTGTGTATCATGATTATTCTTCAATTCTGGTTGTAATCACGAAGAATGAGAATTAAGTTAGATCTTTGATGAAAAAAAAATTTACAAAACATTTCAATTGCTAAAAGCTTGCAAAAACACTTTGTTTTGAGCAAAAACTTGACAAATACTGAATCTGTCTCTTACAGACTAGTTAGACATCAATAAAAGCAGAGCAAGGATCAGTTCTGTGGGAGTGAAACTATTGTAAAGCTGTTTAAGTAATTTTTAGCTAAATGTAGGTATAAAGTATTAAATTTAAATTGACATTCTAAAATAAAATCTTGAAAATTTGTTTGTCTCAGAATTGATATATCGGTAGATGCATTACTCATCTGATGTTTGTATGATATAGTCTAAATCAGGAAATGGTAATTCTAATAACATAACTGATGTAACACATTCTGGTGGATTAATTTTTCAAACATTTCATCTGCAAATATTCTGAAAGGTTGAAAAAATGTTTACATTTTTATAATATAAATGTTTTCCTGTTAGTTTTAGGCATCTGAGATTCCGGTTAAAAGAAAAGTTTTTCATATTAACTGTTGGATATTTTTACCAACACTGCTTCAAAACTTTAATGATATTGTTTTGTTACTCAATATACCAGTGAGATAATATATTAATTGTTAGAAATTATGAAATTTCTTTGAAGCCAAATATTTCAAAATCACATTCCGTCCAATCAGTTTGTTACATTTGAAAGACAATTAGTAAAAAGATTAAAATATGATGCAATTTCCATTTTATAACCACAATGTTATTATTTTTTCCCGTTAAGCTGACTGTTGTAACCATTAGGGAAGATATTTGTTACATACATACATGCATACATCACATAATATATATTTAATAATGTGATACATCATTTTGTGGTATGTATATTTGATGTGCCTCATACTGCAAGCATTCACACTCATATTATTTACATTATAGCAGTGTTATTTTTACTGTTTTAATTTGTGTATTTTCTACTGTTCATTATTTTATATTGTTACTGGTGCTCGAGAAGTCACAGGAGTTAATACAAGGGAAGACATTTATCTTCAATTTATATGCTCATGTCAAATGATCCATTGTTTTGTTTTTTAAAAATTTTATCTTCTTTCTGGTGTTTACATTGATTATATATCAAGAATGTACTTTCATAGTGTGAATGTTTGTTATCCCTCAAATGTTTTTTTTGTTGTTAATTTTTGACTGTAGATCATCATATTGAATAATAAAGCTATATATATATATCTACTTAATTTGTTTGTATTTTAATTGGTTATTTATTTATTTCGATATTAATGTATATAGTCATACTTCATTAATTATATATATATATATATATATATTTTTGTTTCCATGTTATTTTTCATTTATTTAGATGGTTTTTAAGGGGGAAAGGATTTTTGAGCATATCAATCAATAAAAATTGTTAAATGTAGCCCAAATATATCTTCTAGGTGCATCTCAAATCTCTGTTAACTGAAGAGTTAATTTCAAAGTTTATTGACCAGCTATCATGTAGAAAATTGGCAAATGGGTGGAAATATAAAAAATCAGAAACGCAATTTGCGAGACGTTTTAATTGCAATAAAAATCAATATAATTTTTAATATTTAAAAACTACATAGTATTAGAAGAAAAATATGAAAAAATTCTAAATACCAATCAAAATTGCTTGGCGCCGCTTATGGCTGGCAGCCATCCCTAACAAGTAATTGATTTGTTTATTTCTACCTTTAAACCTCCATCGAATAGCTGTAGAACTACAATTTGGAGCAACCTATGGACTTACTACACACACATAGACACATAATTAACTTTCCATTAAATTCTAGAGTGCGCATTTATTATACGATATTTTCGATAACTGCACATGCTGACATGCATCGTTGTTTATTCAGTCAGCTTAGAGTAGATTCTGAAATTGATTATAGAAGCTAGAAGAAAATATTGTCATTTAAATTAAACGACAATAAAACTAACAACAAACTAATTTCTATTTCCTGTTGCATTTTCCATTAAGAATATGTCATTTTCTAGCAGTGAAGGATGAGTTGCATGAGAAATAGCTATTTGATTTTTAATTGCTGTTAACTAATTTAAACAGGTTTAGTCAACATCAGTTAAAATTGCTATTATCTCTCAATTAGAAAACGAAGATTTACCTCAACGAGTTAAGTTACGAGAGAATTGAGTAATGTTATGTTCTTAATCAAAATTACAAGAAAGTATGATAGAATGAACTGTAAGTAAAGCAAATGATTAAAGAAGAAAAAAAAGCGCTAGATACAAGGGTTCATCGACAAGGTTAAATGCTGAACGTGGTGAAACTGGGAGTGGTTGTCAAAAGTCCATGAACTTAGGGATCGGTTCTTCTTTCCTCTTTAGCCAGGAAGAACTCTTTTTCGTTTGAGTTTGAATTTTCATGTTATCTGATAAACGGAAGAGTATTGATTGGATGCTGTTGAATCAATTTATTCTTTATTTAATAACTATAGTTAAGGTAACTGTAAGTTGCGGTTCCATCTAGTAGTTGCATAAGGGAGTGTATTTCCATTTCCATTTAGTTCTGGGAAGAAAGTTTGGACTTAAATAACTGGATTCTTGTGATTTGAGATGTTGATGTAAATTTTTTTTTTTTTTTTTTTCTTTATCTTTAAATCTTGATTGTATTACGCACATACCACACAGTATCATATTGCTGCGTCTTCTCTGTTTGTGAACCTGTCGGATCTGTAGAAGGAATGATTTGGAATTTCAAATGAGTCACAGGATCGGAGGTGAGTTTCTTGGAGTGCTGTGATAATTGATAAATTCCTGTAGTTCAATTATTTTTTCTTTGAAGCTATTGGCATACCCACTTAGGTATGACAGGCTGATGTTGTTATTGAATTTTGCTGTTGATGGAGTTATCCTGGCAGGGGCCTGAAAGCATTGGAATTTTAATCGTAACTTCAGTAAGCTTTTGTAAGGCAATGTTGACAGCTGGTTGTTGTTTAAGTCTTGTAGAGGTAACAGGCTTGTTAAGGAAGATCAGGTTGTAGTTTTGCTGTATTGGTGTGGTAAAATAATGCAATGTCTGGGTTGAAGGATGGTGAATAGCTACTATGGGCATGTTGTTAGGATAAGAGTTGATAGTTTGGATTATCGTTGGAGTTCTGGGCTGCTTGTTGACATAACAGAGCTTGCTTCTTTCTCTTTTCCCAGATGTTGATTTTTGGGATAGGAGCAAGAAAAAAAGTTTATCTGACAGTTCGAGAAGTTGGCAGTAGGGCTTCGGAGCAGAGAACACAGATTGGTAGAGTTTCAAGAGATTTGGTGGTGTCTTGTGGAGACCAGGACACTTCGAAAATCTTTCATCTCTTGTGTAAAACTTATTAAGGTGAAAATATTGTTGAGAATTATAGCATTGCCCTGGACCTTGACTCTTTCAAATAATTTTAATTTTAACTCAAATGTAATACCAAGCAACCTTATTGGAATTCCAATGCACTATTCACCAGACCATTTACGCCTTCCATTGGTTGATGCCCTATTAATTTGCAGTCATCGTCATGCATTTTTGAAGATACTTTACATAAATAAATATTTTGTTATATTGTCCTGCAAAGCTTTCACCAGTTAGTGGTCTTAGTGAAAATTCGCTTTTTTTTTTTTTTTTTAAATAATTGTACTAAGATAACTAAAATCGCTAAGTTTGTTAGTGGCCTTCTAAAATGCTTCAAATATGAAAATAGATTTAATATTTTACTACTATTCGCTGAATGTGTATGAGCAGTCTAGGTCCAGTCAACTACATGCTGAAACAAGTGTTTTGCACTGATTTATGAATCATTATAAATTTTTGACAGGGTTAATAACGTCATAACCTAATCTAGTGAGAATCTAGTTAAAAGGACTTAATAACAATAACATAATTTGGCATTACTAAATTGGGAATTGTTGCTTAGATTATTGTTACTTATCTTGATGGTCAACAATATTTAGAGCCAAATCGCAAAAATAGGGGCCATTGGGATTTGGCAACTTTTTTGTGGCGCCAACTGGACGATAAGTCACCAAATGGGGTAACTCGGGTTTCTTGTATGCTTGCAATTCACTTTACTTACAATCGCAACCCGTTACTTGATGCCCTTTGGCGAAAACGTTTTGGCGTCAAATCCCAATGGCCCCTATTCTGCGATTTTATCATAGTTAGAACAATCTTAGTAGATCAAATTTGTGAAATTATTTCAGCAATAACTTCCTGTTCAACCATCAGCTGCAATATAGAGGCGTCATTGAAGTCAATGATTTTTATCATAAATTTATGGGCCTAGAAAAGTACATAACTTCGTAAAATAAAATATAACAGTCACTTTCAGATTATGATTATTATTTCATAGTAATCAGAATCTGAAAGTTGACTATTATATTTTAGTTGACTGTTTAAAATTTACTAGTATAATTTTTTTTTCTGGCATAAATCTCTGATACGTTTACCAATATAATATTAAAATTATTAAATAGTTGGTAAATAGTTAAAATTATTGCCAACAGAATATTAAATATTAAAATTGAATTTAGTGTGTGAATGTGAGTTAATATTTTTTTATCTTGCGATTAATTAAAGTACTTTGGACTCTCAGGAACTAAATCTCTTATTTTTGTAGACTTGAGAAAAACGGCGGGGAATATGTGATTTAATGCTGGTAAAAGCATAGTTGATTTATCACGATATTCAAAAATCGTGCTAACGTGAATTTTTATCTGTTTATTATTTTTCTTACAATTAAAATATTTGAATTATGTATTATGTCTAAATTATTAAAATTCGTTTGATTTCATTTAATGTTAATTTTTTTTTTTTTAAAAATTATGGTGGGTATACCTAAATCTTCAGATGGAATTGCACAAAATTTATTACCTGATTGGACGGAGGATTCCTTAACTTTCAACAAAAGATATGAACCCGAGTTTGATGAAAACGACAGTTTGCTTCATGAATTATCCTCTGACTCTGCATTCTATGAATTAGAAGAGGAAGAAAAACTCATGTTCAATAATCTAGAACTGATTGAAGAATGCTTGCTTCAGAATTGCATAGATAAAGAAGAAGGCTTCTTCAAAGAACAAAAAATAATGGAGCAATCATTATCTCAGAAATATGCGAAAAGGGAAAAGACATTCAATGAACCAGAATTGAAACCTCAATTTAAAAGCTTCTCAATCGATGCTGAACCTCCTCAGAATGATAGATGGAAAAGAAAACAATTCATTCCACAAGAAAAAATGGTGATATAAACGCCAGTCATATCAGCTTGTTACCGACTACATCAATTGAAACAAATGTACCAAAAGAATTTAAAAATACTGCTGAAGATGTGGAGTTTTCAAATTGTAGTAATATTGATTTAGATTGTAGCGAACTTGACAATTTGTCTAAAAATATAAATAAAATTCAAGGTCATGGCGTCAATCCCTTTCAGATTGGTGTGCTTATCAACAAAAGTGATTTTCTGGAACACTGCAATTTGGTGAAAAGTGGAGATTTCGCCAAAACTAAGTTTAAAGCTCCCATATTCCACCAAAAGCCAAAGGTAGAAATATTGGAAAAGGAAGTTGAAGTTGATCGAAATGTCAACACAGAAACAGTCACAGACCAAACGAATTGTGCAGATAAAGAAAATGAGTTAACTGCGAATAACAGATCAAAAATCGAATTAAATATAACAAAAACCTCATTAGATGAAAAAGCTACAGACGTAATGAAAAATGAATACTTTTCCAAAACTGATCAAGAAAATAATCTGAACGTAGAATCTTTTACTGCGAAAATAAGTGAGCTTATCCAGTCTTTTGAATTAAAATCTGGCCAAGATTCACATAATAAGAAATCAAATTTCTTTATTGCCAGAGATGTAAAACAAAGGCAATCTTTAAAGTTAACGTGGAATAGTGCATATAATAAAGGTTCAGGGGACGATGCTGGTAAATCAGGTAAACCTAAGCCTTTTGAAAACTATCAAAAGCGAAAAATAACTAATTGCAAAATTTGCACTTCCCGACAGAATCCCAACAAAACTTTGCAACTGACGAGCTTCCTACGTCCTAATTACTCAATTCAACAAAGAACATACTTGCATTTCTTGAAGGATTCTGGTGTTTGTTCATATTAATAACCATCCTTGGACATATGATTGCTGTTGAAATATGATTAAAAATACGGTGATATTGATTATTTTTATCACCTAATAATAAAAGGCAATTGTAATAGCATTTCATGAATTCCAACACATATTTATGGAATTAAAGTCTTTTAATCTCGATATGGTAAATCTTAGTCTTTTTGTAGTCTTACAAGTTCATTTTGTTCATTTTATTTTTCAGAATTGTTTTTGGACTTAGAAGCAGTAACAATATAATAAAAATATTGAACTATTATTTATAAATGTCGCTTAATACTATGAAAAATAATAGAATCCTTTTCTCTTCAGATGCAGCATAAGGTGCACTGATTGTAGAAACAAAATTTCAAGTCCAAATTGATACGGCAATTTTTTTTTTTTTTAGAAATGGAGATTTTACACTTTTTTGTTATAAATTGTAGCAACGAGGAAATTTTGGGCTCTGATATCGGTACCCCTCCTTCAAAACTACGGCGTCCTGATTTCCAATTGACTAGTGGCCAATTGAGGTCAATTGACTGTGGCCTTTGGTACAACAGGCTTCAGGTTCGAATCTTGGTGAAGACATGGATGTTTGTTAAGGGTTTGGAATCCACATTAAACTGTAGTTGCCGGTCTAATTATCCCAAAGCTTGCAAAAAAAAAAAAAAAAAAAAAGAGTCATATAGAATCATGAGCTAATATGACAACTCCGGGAACTTTTGAGACAGAGTACATCTTACTTCTGAAAACCAGTGTCCGATGTTAAATTTCCGAATGCTGCCAAAATAATGTATTTTGGAATTTTCACTTTGAAGCGACACCTTGTTCATTTTAATTTCCTGAAAATTTAGCGATTGCCAAGAAATTGTCTCACGCAATCTTGTGCCAGACCTTTTCATATCCATGTACTGAAGGATGAAGTCTTCATTAACAAGTAAGATAAAAAAAAATTTTAAAGACAATTTCTACTTTTGTTTCACTATATTGCAGAAAAGCCCTTTACAAATAAAATTGAAATTTTCCTCATACATCTGGCGCCATCTATTATTAGATACATGTAACTTTTAAATCTAAAAAAAACTAAAATTAAATAATTCAATTTAATTGATGAATTAATATTTGAAAAAACTTTATTAACATCAAGTGTCATCCACTACAAGTTCAAAAAAATATATTCGAACTTGAGTGGAGGAATAAAAAGTATTTTATTACTGAGTGTGAACTAATAGTAGAAATTGAAAAAATAGCCTTTATGACACAATAAATAAGTCATATCACTTTCAAACCAGCATCGATGACATCTGTTACTACAATCGTAGATCAAAGTTAAATCACGAAAATGTGCTCTTCCAGTTACATTAATTTGTCTAACTAAAATTTTCGGCGTCATTTGTTATGTCTTTTTATGTTTTATAAAAAGTAGTGTAAATAAAATATAAATATTTAAACTTGTTAAGGTATCGGATTTCAAAGCGTGAAAATTTTGCACGCATTTAAGATGTACAAATAAATGCGTAATGTTGTTGTTCTAATGCAACTGGCAATACAGAGACTGTTAATCCTTATGGCATAAGCAAGGGCTGCACTATCGCTATTACTCATTTAGCACTACCTAGGGGGTACGTGTAGCTTGAAGATATGATACGGACGCGAGTCATACTACCACCACAATGCTCTACGATCATATTAGACAGGAATCTAAGACTTAAAGTGGATTCCGAACTACAACAAACATCCATGGTACCGTCGGGACTCGAATCCAAAACCTGTGATACCGAGCGCTAGCCACTCAGCCATCAGGCCCTATATGCGTCTGTAGATTTATAGAAAATATCAGTAAAAAGGAAGGAGAACAAGAGATGGACCATCCAAAAAAGATTAAGTTATCCGTTGCTGAGCATCAATGAACTAGATATTAAATGTAATTATCAGTTTTTAAAAATAACTTTTTCTTTGATTAGTTAAAACCGAGTTGATAAACTATGAACTTTCTTACTTTGATAAATGTAATTTAAGTTTTAAAAATAAACATTTAATGTGTTTGCTTTATTCCAAATGTAAATTATACTATAAAAACTTTTAAATTGCTTATTTAGGTTTATTTTTATTTTTATTTTATTATTATTATTAAAATGAGGTTTCAAAAATAATGTAAAAAAAAAAACAAACTGTAACATGCTTATTTTTCTTAGAAATCGATTTGTTTCTTGATTTTTTTAATCTGAGAAGCAGCAAAAATTAAAAATAAATAAATAAATAAATAAATAAAAACAAATTATGAATAAATAAGAATAAAAATGCTGAATGAAAAATAATTTTTATACAAACAATTTTTTTCACTTCAAATACAATTTTTGAAATGATTGAAAATAGGATTAGAAAAAAAAAACTGCAAATAAATTGCATTTCTAAGACAAATCCCTGCATTTATTTTTCTAAAGAATAAAATGCAATCTAAATACCAATTTTTTGATAATGATTTGCAAAAAATTGGCATTCTTGTCAAACATACAAAGCTGAGAGGTGAATAATTTCTTTTTTTTATTTTTAAATTTCTAAAATGTCACCACCTCACTTAACGTAATGAGTATTCTTTCAAAACTTTCATGCCGCATAAAATCCTTGACAATTTGAAATTAATCCGTTTTAAATAAAAAACAAAAACATCAAATAAATGATGCCAAATATTTTTCTCTAACATCAAAATTTGTCGTTTGTAAAGATAGCTATTTATTATTTGTTGACATCAGAGGAAGCAAACAATTTTATATTTAAAAAAATAAGAAATAATCCATTCTCTATTTTAATCAAAGAAATAACGATAACTATAATAATAAATAAAACAAAGATAATTATAATAATAAATAAAATAAAGAAATAAAGAATTATTTTTCTAATAAGAAAATTTAACGCTTTCATTACGAGTTTTCAAATCGCCTGTCAAATTTCGTTTGTTTTTGGAAGCGAAGTGTGAAGAAAACTCGAGTTATAAATAGAATTTTTTTTCAACATTGGTGTCATTCTTCTAAAAGTAATCGGTTTTATTTATCAAATTTTTAATATATATTGAAATATTTTTTTATTTAAAGCTGAAAAAAAAAAAGATTTAAAATAATTTGATCATTTTTTTTAATTAAAAACCTGTCACCATTTATAGCATTTTGTATGCGCTAATATATTTTTAACATTTCACTATTTCACAGCAAGCTACTGAATGGAACAATATTGAAGAAAGTTTTTTTTATTATTATTATTGTTCAAAATTTTAAATATTCGATCGTTTTCAGTTTTTACAACTTTTTATTTACGAGTTATTTTCATTTTATCCATTTCTAGATAAATTGAATATTTTTTTATGAATTTTCTTTGCTCTTTAAGTTTTAACGAATTCTTCAAAACAATACTTTTGCTGATGGCGAATTTAATATCATTTAAAAAAAGAGAAAAAATAAATCCTTTTTTGAGGTAGATAAAATGCTTTTGATTTCTCAAACATCAAACATTGGCAGTTTTCAAAAATCACCAAAAGTTTCAATTCATATATATTTTGCATAAAGTTATTTTTTTGGCGAAAATATGTAATGAAATCTTGAATAAAACTCTTACTTACAGTATGACTATATTGATATTAAAATCATTTTTATAAACGTAGGAAAGTTTTGTATTAACGCTCTTTGGCATTTTACCATAATAAAATTTAAAAATAATAATTTAATATCATATTATTATAAAGAAAATATTAAATAAACTTTATTTTTCTAATATTTGAATATTGTAACCGCGCTTCCTCCTACCCACTGCACGGCCTGTTGACCAATTGGCTAGCGCTCTGGCCTTTGACACTACTGGCTTCATGTTCGAATCCTGTCGGTGGCATGAATGTTTGTTAGGGGTTCGGAATTCATGTTAAACTATAGGTCTCTAATTTAGGTAAACTGTAAATAACTGCAGGTTAAACCGTATGTAATTAGCCTAAAGTGAGCACAAAATGACCGTAGAGCGACAAACAAAACCTACGCATTGCAAAGTGCCTCCTGTAGTGTCCAGGAGAAATGGTCAGTAGGCCTCGAGACTCTCACCCGAGAGGAAGTACAACGCAATCAGCTCTTCCGTACAACGCAATCACGGGCTTCTGTTGAGAAACATTTAGTTTGTAATCTCATCCCGAGAGGAAATATATTTAGCACAACTTTGTGTATTTGTTAGCGTACAGGCTCTCACCCTGAAAGGAAATATATTTCGCGCATTCTGCACATAACTGAGTATCTTTATTTTCGGCTTATTTGTGGAATCTTTCCGCTAATCTATAATTATACGTCTTTAAATGTGTTAAATATTGTCTGTAATTATTTGTACATGAGAGCTGTTTGTGCGTATGTAAATAAAGCTGGGATTTCACAAACCTATGTTTCAAATCTCAACCCAACCACACCCAGTTACAATCCAGCTGCACAAACCATAACATTACAATTTTATTATTCTTATTATCAATGGCTTAAACAATGCAATAATCTGCAATTTTATCTAAGTTTAACAATGGTGGATTTTTAAAAAAAAAATAAAAATGAAAACAACTGATAATACAATGAATTAACAATAAACATTATAATTAATGAAATAAATTTTAGAAATACTTAAATAAAAGTATTTCTAAAATTTATTTCATTAATTAATGAGAATTAATTCACCATTTCTGGGGCAATATATCAAAATTGAAAAAAAGTTATGATTTTGAAAAAAAAAAAAAAAAATATATATATATATATACGAACATTGCCAGATGTTGCATTTACTCACAGTCAGTTATTCGAACATCAATATTACGAACATAAAAATGCCAAACGATATTTTCTAAAAATAATCTTGCAGTTCTAATAAATAAAATCCAGTTTCGAACAGAAAAAAATATTCAGAATGAAGAAAGAAGTACTGCTTAAAGAGACGAAAAAAAAAAAAAAAAAAAAAAAAAAAAAACTGTTTGCTGAAGTTTTTGATGCCATCGAAGAGCATCAAATAAGTCTGAGCATAAATCGATAAATATCTCGCCATATTGGATATCTGGAGAAATTTTAGTAGGCCAACCGCAATCTTTAGATTCTTAGACAAAAAGAAAAAAAAAAAAAAAAAAAAAAAAAGGCTTTTATTTTCTTTAGAAGAAAACTGTTGACAATTTTTTTTCTTTAATTTTATGCTTTTTGGAGAAAATGAAAATTTTGTTAGTTATATAATATAATATTGATTTGAAATACTGAACTTTATCTGAAAATGATATTTATCTGAAAATAATATTCATCTGATTTTTGTATAAATTTTATGATAATGATTATTGTATTTTCTTGATTTTTATAAATTTTATAATAAAAATATTAAAAATAAATTATAAATAATAAATAAAATATAAATAAAAATATAATAAAATATAAATAAAATATATAAATTATAAATTTTATTATAAATATAAATATATATTTTATAATTTTTATATAATTTTATAATAAATATTTTCTTGATATACATAATTATATACATAATTATTTTCTTGATATATTTCCTTGATTATTTTCTTGATATTATTTTCTTGATATATATGTTGAATCTTCGTAGCATTTTTGGACAATTGTTGTATAACTATAGCGCATTTATTCTTTTTATGTGTGTGGTACTAATATTTTAATGAATCCTTTTAGCGTTTATTCTTTTCCTTATAAAACGAGCATTGAGTAAAAATAATTCGTATTATTACTTGAATTGTATTTTACTTTGTGGATATACAGTTTAATTTTCTTTTTACTAATAATGTTAATTAATTTCCAATTTAAGTTCCTTTTTATAATTATACTTTGTATAATTGAGGAAAGTCACGGAAACTTTGAAGAGAATGTTTTATTCTGTATTCTGTTCGAACGCAAAAATCGTAAAAAAAAAAAAAAAAAAAAAAAAAAATTGCGTGTTTAATAGAACGTATATACGAAATAAAATGCATTTCTCAAGTGTAAATAATGAGGTTTTTACTATTATATATAAATTGCAATTTTGTTATTTCCAATTTGTGCAAGAATAGTACGACTTTATAAAAAAAAGATTAATACACCACTTAATTACTGATAAATGAAATGTAAATTAATATAAATGAATCTCACTTAATCTTCTTTAAGATAATATTAATTTATTTTCATATGAATCTTCAAGTCTTTTGTTTTAAGATAAGAATGTTTAAACCAGAATTTTTTAATGGAACATAAAAATAGTTATATTACCAATATGTTATTACTCATAAAATTATGAATGTTGTTTTGGCCAGGGGGATTTTTTTGTTTCCTTGCCCCTTTCAACGTTTCTTAGTAGTTAATTAAAAAAAAAAAAAAAGATATTTTTCACAAGCTAATCTTATTGGTTTAATAAATTTCTTTCACTTGATTTTTGATTAAATTTCATTCACGAGTTTTTTTTTATAGAATCGCTTGGAATTCTGTAAGTTTTTTTTAAATATATTTTTTAAATTTCTTTCACGTGCATTTTTCTTAAATTTCTTTTATTGGCTTTGTTATGAAATACACTGGCGATACAACGTTAAAAACTCATCTAACATGAATAAATAAGCAGATAAAAATATGAAACTTGCACAAGATGTTTACTTTGTTATGCCTGACAGATATTCAAAATTCAGATCTGCCCATTTCTGCAAAAAATAAGTTTAAATGAAAGTATAAGTATATGTGATATAAAGGAAATTTTACAGCTATTATGTTACAGTTACAGTTACAGCTACAAATTTTTAGAGATATACAGAAAAATCAATAACATATGTGGTCAGCCCTGACCGAAATGCAAGCTTTAAAGCGATTTTCCATACTGTGGATTAGACTATCCATAAGTGCTTGCCTGTATATTGATTGAAGATGAATAGCTCTTTGAAGCTCCTGGAGAGGGTTAGTTGGATTGCCGAGATGCAAGTTGGTTTCCTAGTGTGTCTCGCACATGTTCTATTTGATTTAAATCCTGAGAATATGGGGCCCACTCCATTTGGTGTCTACCTTCGTGCTCTAGATAATCATTCAATAGTACAGCACAATGAGGACGCGAATTATCATCTATTAGAAGGAAGTTATTACCGATTGCACTCCGAAACAACTAGACATGAGGATCAGAACCTCATCTCTGTATATTTCAGAATCTATAGTTGCACTGGTACAAACGTTTAGGTCAGTGCGGTCATTGAAAATGGTGCTTACCAATACCATGATTTTACAACCCTTGTATCGATGTCTTTCGTGGTTGTTTACAGTCCTTTTGCGTGTGTTCTTCCTTCATATTGTAACACGTCTGGAATCACTCTTCAAACAAAATCGGGATTCATCGGTAAAGAGAGTTTGGCTCAGTCTGTGGTACTCTAATCTGGATGATCACAACACCACTGTAATCAGGTGTATTTTGTTGCCAAGTTAGTGGAATAAAAATCATGGGTCTCCTTGCATACAACCTTCTTTCATGCAGCCTTTAACTAATAGTAAATCTGGATAGTCTATAGTTCCTGTTGCTGCAACGAACTCCCTTGCAATTTGAATTGACGGCAGTTGTCTGTCTCTTTCAGCAATCGTTGCCAGATAATTATCCTGAAAAGCTAATGTGGCACTTTTTCGACATTTATATGGTTGTTTGTTCACATTACCAATGTCTTTAAACCGTTTCCAGATTCTTGACATAATACTTTTGACTATTTTTAAGTCTTAACAGATTCCTGTTGATATTTGTCCTGTTTCCATTCTCCTTATCGCTCGCTATATCTCACAATCAGTCAAATGTATTATGGACGACACATTCCACCTATTAGAAGCAACTATATTATCCACTAACTAATACAATCCTTCCAATATGACCTCAAATTACCCATGAGCACTTTTTTTTTCACACGTGCAGAAAGGACTGGCTCAAAATTTTCTTATTTAATCTGTAGCGGAGGTGCATTCCAGTAGAATATGTGATAACGTTGACATTGAGTTACCAACCAATCACCTTTCATTGCAATTTACCTAATAGAAGCACTTTTTATGGTTGTTCCTTTAATTTTTCTCGTCTGGTTTAGTTTGAAAACCTGTAGGTTTTTTTTTTTTAACTGTTTAATGTTTTTTTTTTTTTAATTTTTTTAAAATTTTGAAAATAACCTATTAACATAACTTATTGTCTGAATATGATTTATTGATACTTCTTCTTTCTTTTTTTTTGTTATCATGTGGTAACATGATGTTGTCCTGGTTAGGGTCCGTGAGGTTATCCGAAAATGCGGGTCAAGCAAATAAAACTCATTGTAAATTTTGGTGGAAAATGGTAGTTTGGGCCCCTTAACTCTTGAAATGATTCATGGATAATAATAATCTTCAAAATTTTCTGGAGAATTTGGCTTTTTGCTTGAAGTGTTTTGTAGTATGGTTTTGAAGCACTTTTCAGGTTTGGATTGGGATTTTAAAACATTTGTATATCAATGGCTATAAATACTCATAATGCGTTGGTCAATTCTTTCTTTTGAAGTTTCTTATTAATCATTTTCGCCATTTTCCCATGCTTATTGAACTGTACAATGCTTCTTATTGTATTTGGAATACATCATTCTTCATTTATGCCTAGAATTTTCAAACTTTGATATATTCTCTTGGCTATTGAATGTGATAGTATTCTAGTAAAATTTGGAATATTTCATTCTTCATTTATGTCTAGATTATTCAAACTCTGATATATTCTTTTGGGTATTGTTTGTGACAACGTTTCATGTAGAATTTGGAATACTTCATTCTTCATATACGACTACATTAATGTTACTTTTGTATATTCTTTTGGCTATTAAAAGTTACAACGTTTCTTGTAGAATTTGTAATAATACATTCTTCATTTACAACTACATTTATCTTACTTTTGTATATTCTTTTAGAGATTCTTGAACAATTCATTCTTCATGAAGTTATTGATCGATTCCACATTGCTATATTCATATGGCTATTGAATTTGGCCATTCTTGTAGTATTCCAATCAATTGCTTCATATATCTCTTGCAATATTAAACATTGGCATATTCTGAGTTTATTCGTCCGTTCTCGAATATTCACACATGATAAGTTGAAATTTGACGGACAGATTTCAGTATTTTTGTGTTTTTCTTTTAAATTGCTTTTATGCGTTTTGTTTATACAATAAATTCTAGATTTTATGGATAAACTCTATATCGGCCCAGCCGATTGCAATTTTTATCATTTTTATTTTTGTTGTAATGTGATGTTATTTGCATAAATAGTTATATTTATCTAAAATATAGGTAGGTTTTATATATAAAAAAATAAAGAATCCGCTTAAAAATATTTAAAATTTTTTTCTAAAAATATATTGAATTTTCCAATAAATTTTGAGAAACAATTTCTTTAAAATAGTCTCAAAATCTATTTTTTTTTTAAAGAAAATGCTGTCGAATTTAACTGATGATAAAACCTTTATGATAAAAGCGGATGTAATAAATTAAGAAGAAACAACAAAATCTGAGACTATGAAAAACTGAAAAATTATAATTGCCTTCTCAATTACTGATTGCACATTATTCATTCATAACATCTTATTTTTTTTTCCACATCAACGAATTTTTGATCGAAGAGATTTGCCTGATTTGCATTTTACACGGGAAAAGGATGATAAAAAGGCCTGATTTACATAATATTCCAAGATGAACAACTAATGTAATGATTTCCAATTTCTAAAGCAATTTTTTAAGAAAAAGAAAAGAAAAGATTTCCGATCACATCTATGAAATATCTTTTCCGGTAGAGCGAACACCATTTATCTTGGAAGGCCATTTTATTTTGCATTCTTGCATTGAAGGCCGATAAAATGAAGTCACCCAAATGAGTGAGCGGAAGTTTGGTTTTCTGAGGAAAATTTGCCAACGCCGGAAATCGAATTACGGGAAAAGGTGATAGGGAAACTAGATTAAGGAAATTGGAGAAATGTATTATTGAATTTGAATCTATCATTACCTCAGTTTCTTTGTGCCTCGCCAAATCAGATTCTTCGCTTAGGAAATTGGGGTTTAATTCGAAGTTCCAAACAGTGTTGGGAATAGGGTGGCTTATATCCGGAAGAAATGAGTTTCGAATCGATGCAATTGGCTTAATGTTGTGCTCGATGAAAAATTTCGTTCATCATCGAATTGGAAGATATCTCCGATTGTTATTTGAAAGAAATCAGTGTGAAAAATAAAAAATTTCAAATATTTAAAATTGATTCAGTTTTGTTGTTTGGGAAAGTTATTTATATTAGTGAAAAAAAAAAAAAGAATCAACTTTGAAATAAGTGAACTATGGGGAAATCTATTCTGTAAACAAATAGATGATGGAGTACTTTTGTTTTCAGTAATTGAATTGTCTAATGGACGTAACTTTTTTTTTGGCAACAGATAGTTTTTCTGTTTGGAAAAGTTATTTATATTAGTGAAGAAAAAGAAACAATTTTGAATTAAATTGAACTATGAGAAACTTATTCTGTCCACATAGAGATAACGTTTGGTTTTGACTTTTTTGGCTTTTGTTTTAAATAATTGAAATGCTCAAAGGATGTAACTTAATTTTTTTGGCAACAGCCAACTTTGTTGTTTGGAAAAGTTATTTACATTAACGAAGGAAAAGAAACAACTTTGAAATAAATTGAACTATGGGAAGCATATCCTGTAAAAAAAGAGATGGTGGAGTACTCTTTTGGTTTTAGTAATTCAATTGCTCAAAGGAAGACAATAATTTTGGCAACAGTCAGTTTTGTTGTTTGGAAAAGTTATTTATATTAATGAAGAAAAAGAAACAATTTTGAAATAAATTAAACTATGGGAAACATATTTTGTCAACAAAGAGATGATGAAATTGTTCAAAGGAGGTATTTAAATTTTTTTGGCAACAGTCAACTCTGTTGTTTGAAAAACCTTCATCTTTGTTCTATCCAGATAATTACTGTAACGCTGTATCCAGATAATTACTGTACACCTCTCTTTCTGATCACCTGCTTTAACGTTAGCCTTCACCTCTCTTTTTTAAATCATCCATATGCTTACTACCAAAATTGTATACTCAACCTTACCCACATTATTCAATTATTACTGTAGAGACATCTCCTCTCTAGGCGCAGAGATGTAGTCTTGTGTGCAGTAATAAGTTCAATTAAACTTAATGTCTAGCAACAACATTAACCTTTATATAAATTACATAATAGAAGCATGTAATAAAATTAGCTATTAGAATGTCAGTAATATAATTTCAATTTTTTTTTTTACTGAAATCTTAAATGAAATGTTGCATCATATTTGTCATATATAACTTCTGACTTTGTTTGTTTTTGACATTTCCTGATATTCCAGTGCTTTATCACCCAGTTGAAAACTCGCATTAAGGAAAATTTCCCAATTCCGAGCCACAAATCTCCAGAATTCGAAATGGATCGCTACGAACATGTTTCCTTTCCCGTTTAGAAATCATTGCCAGAAAAACAAAAATCCACGAAGAGGCCATAAAAAGTTTGGAAGCAGCATGTCGCTCTTAGTTTCCAAAAGGCAGAAGAATCCATTCGATTTTCCCAAAGGATAGAGAATTCGGGCTTCGAAATGAGTACTCATTGAAAGGAATGATCATTTCCTCCAAATCGGTTTCCTTCTCTGTCATAATGCCCATGGAATGAAAAACTCTTAAGATTTACTATATTTCTGTCCATTTTTGATGGTATGGCAATTTTTCATTTTTCCTTTTGACTTTATGAATAGAGAATTGGTAGGAAATGAACTATCTGTATTAGTTTAAAATAATGAGAATAGAAAAACTAAAGGAATATTTCATAAAAATGAAAATGTAGAGCTTATATGGTAATAAGTATGCTTATTATAGAAATTCAGAAATTGTTTTCCAGTTTAGCTTGATATTTTAAGCAGTGTGTTTAAATGGAAGAAATGAGAAATGATAAATTGTCTAAAAACAGGCATAGACTATTAAAAATGTGTAAAATACAATCAAAATAAAATTGTACAATAAAGTATTGTTCATATCCTTTATACGAAATTCATTTAGAGATCAGTTGTCTTCTAACAAATACACTCAAAGAATATTCTCTTAAATCTACCAATAAAAATAGTATTGATATCCTAGTAATCAATTTGTTAGTGTTTTCAAATCTATGATAAATTGATAGTTTAATTATTGATTTGATGAAGTTATGTTTAAGGTTGATGATTAACTACAGGAAATAATAAGTTTAGATGTGTCATAATATTTAAGAATCTTTTTGTCGGGGCATTGATAGTGTTTGAAGTTAAGCCTCATTTAGTGGTTGAAATTCAGCCTTCTAAATTTATGCTCATAAATGATTCCACTTGATAGATTAAATGAACTATTTTAATGAATGAATTACAAATTATTGAGATTTATTATTTACTTTCATGTAAATAACACACTTGCTATTTTTTAAGGCAAATGGTAAAATATTTTTATTGTGATTTTTTGTAACATTTTATCGATCATAGATGCTATGCTCTTTATTTTATTTATTTTTTATTTATAACATCAAGATGAAACTGTAAAATATAAGAGGAAGTTTTCTTACTCTTTTAATGTCAGCTCTATTGGATAATGTCATGAGGAATTTTGCTAAAATTTGAGTGATTAAATATAATTGGGCCATCTACACACCTAACAGCATGTTTTTGAATTAGTATTTTTTTATGTCAATGGCTTAATATATATATATTAAGCCATATGTATTAATTTTAATTGAATAAATAAAAATAAGTTTTAAATATATGTATATGTATATTATAATGCTTTATCAGGGATGGTAACCAAAGGGGTCTAAAATATTGAAAATTTCTTAAAGAAAAATTTAAATTGTTAATAATTTTTAAAAAAAATTTAGCAAAATGTTTTTACTCAACCTTTTTTTTTTTGAAAACTGCTATTTGCCATAATTTTTAAACGTTGATTAAAATGCACTTCTTAAAAGCCAAAAATATATTTTCAGTATTCTTTTAGCTTCTTCCTAGGGCAAGGGTCAAAATTATAATTTAGCAGTTACTTGGCATTATAAAAAGCAAAACGATTATAATGGCACATTATAGAAGGACTAGTGGATCATTGTTTAATTAAAATTTATATTATAATTATAATTAGTATTGATTTGTAACTTAAGTATCCAAATTGAAGAAACAATTAGTGACTAATATAAAATTAAGATTAGCATTTTAGCATTTAACATTACACAATGATCTATAAAATACGTAGTTGTTTTCAATGAAGATTAATCTCGATAATCCACAACATAAATTTCAAGTCTCATTCTCTAAACCTATAAGCTTTTTTTTCTACATTCCGTGATCTTTTGCAAAAGTAATTGCTTCTCCAAAACACAATACAGGGTGTTTTGAAGAGTGCTTTCCTTTCATACGAACACTTCTTCCAGAATTTGTCGAATATAAAACTTTTCTCAATGATTCTCTTTCCACCAAAACTTAACTTTTTAACTTTTCTGTCAATACGGGAAAATAGGCACCATCCTTTGTTTGATCTAAAAGTCTTGGATTATTTGTTGTACAAAGAAGTCAAGTCATCAATGTCTGGTAGAAATCGTCAATTTCACAATTTCGATAATTAGGTCTTTTAAGGTTCTTTCCAGGTATCATCAAAACCTTTTGCTATCCAATACTGGTACTTTTTTCTACTTCCTTTAATAGTAAAGTCTGACACAACAGTCGCTGGAATTGTTTTTTTTTCCCATAGCTTGAGGAAGAAGAACTTTTTTAAAGATTTAGCTGAAACTTCCTGCAAAAATTATGCACTATATTACTTATTTTGTAAGTAGAATGTCGGTTTGTTTGGACAGCTTCATCAAGTTGAGACTCGCGTTATTTTGACGCGCACAAGTACCACGATTACAATTAAAAATAAGCAATATTTTACACACGACATGTACATTTAAAGAACATTCAATTAGAGATTAGTGAATTATTCCACTTCAAGCCTCGATGAGAGCTCGTAACTAACGGCAGCGTCTGTTTTGCCGTACATTCTCTGGCGAGAGTCTCGAAGCCTACTGACGATTTCTTCTGTACGACGCAAGAGTCCCTCTTGCAGTGAGTAGGAGGAAACATGGCTACTGCGTAGGTGGAACCACGGTTACAATTTGATATTTTAAATTCTCTCCTTTCCTATGTTTAAATAGCATTATAAAAATAACAGAGTTTAAGGAACAAGCAAATAAACGAAATTCAACAAATTTTAAAATGGAAAACGTTTTTTGAAATTTAACAAAATACATTTGAAAGCGAGATATACGATCGTAAGGACACACACAATAATAACAAAGCAGCAAAGACTAATCAACTAATCTTTTAAACAACAACAACAAAAAAAATGATGCCTAGAACGAAATAAAGCCAAAATTTCCATCAGATACCCTCAACTTGATATGAATATCCACCTACAAAATCTGTTTCTATAGAGACCGCCATCGCACAGACACAGCGGAGGGAAGAGTTCTTCTGATGGTCAAACAGTACTGCTTATAGTCCAGAGAATATTCAGGAGAGAGGCCCATATCCTACATACAGTATCATAGTAAGGGTGACTTCCTGATAAATGGCAACACATGCCTACATGTTTTTGCAACTGGAACTATAACTGACCAACAATTTTTTTTATTTCCAATGGTAAGATAAAATGATAAACTCTTATGGGATCAAAGTAGTGTAAAACACAAGCAAATAAAATTCAAACAATAAGAGAAAATGTCATTGTCTCATCAGCAAAGTTCTAGCACTTCAATATCTTTTCACTTCTAAGTCCCACGCAGGGCGGCCATCTTGTTACATGGTGCTTGTTAAAGATCTCGTCTTTCCCCAAAGCGGGCAATTTGGGCTATCAAAAATGCTAATGGGGTGCAGATGGATCGACTGACCAACAGTACATTTGGGAATTTTGTTGGCTCCTGTTCGCCTTTTCTGCGGTGCTGATGGTGAAAAAAATTTGTTTTAATTAACGACAACGCATCGTGTCATTGAACAATAGCTGTTAATGATTGTCTTAATAACGAGTATATTTAAAACCATGAATTACTACCACATTCTCCAAACCTAAGCCCCATTAAAAACATTTGGGAAGGCACCTCGGTAGTGGATAACATTCTCTAAGAAACAAGAACACCATCATTCACGCACTCATAGAGAAATGGGATAAAATTGCCTCAACAGCTGCTGAATCATGTTGTGCAAAGCATATCACTATATGTGGCATGTTGCATTGACATTTAGCATGTTCCATGTGGACATCGTTCCTATTTAACATTAATAAGCATTTTTTCTATTTTCTGTAAAAAATAAGTATTTTTTTATTAAGTTTATTATCTTAATTTTATGTTGTGCTTGAATCAAAATATTCTGCGTTACAAAATAAAATTATATGTTCTAAGATATTTTGTGAAAAACTAAAAGTTTTCTTCATTGTTTAAAAATGATACATTAAATATTAAAATTTATTTGTTTTTTGAATTAATTAAATTACTATAAATCATATTAATTTGGGATTTTGCAATAATTGGAGAGTACAATTCTCGATTAAAAACTAATATGTTCTAGTAGTATTAAACAATTTAACAATCTAAGTTTTTTCATATATTTTCTAAGTTTTAGAATCATGTGTTAAAATTTATTTTTCTTTTACATAAAAATCATAAATAATGATATTAAGTATTTGGATAAAAAATAATCCTTAGAAATATCTGTACCTAAAAAAAATTCTATTTCTTTTTACACTATCTAACTTGTCAAATTTTTTAAGCAAATATTTAAGTACTAAAATAAATTCTCATTTAAAATTCGAATTTAACAATGGAATGAAAGATAAGAATGAATTTTATTAAGACCCCATTTATTTAATCTCTTTTCAACTTTTTTTTTAGGTTCGGGAATTGACTTTCACACCAACGTCGTGACGAAAAAAAGAAACAAATTAAAAAGAAAAATAACTTTTAACTAATGACGTCGATAAAGAATCTGATTGTTAGTACTGTAGTTCAAGAAAGTGATCAACGCTCATTGTTTTAAAATGACTTCTGCTTTGCATTTGAATTGCAAATTTTCGAAAGTTTTTCGGTTTTTTTTTTTCAACCATTCCATTCTTCATGCCAGGGTCGTTACGTACGACTTAACAACACCCTGGGCGAAGTTGATTAACCAGAAATTGAACTTTCGAAGCCGCCGAAAAGGGAACCGGAAACTTTGCATAACAACTTCTACTTTAACTACAGCTCTCGCCAAACGATAATGAGGAAGAAAATGGCTGCGTAACAGCTATCCACTGGTGGGCATTTAAGAAGTAAGGAATATTTAATCTTTGAGCTTTCTTTCCTAAAGTTCGAAACATTTTGTAATTTTTTTTTTCTAACTCAACTTAAAGGGTGCTGAGTTTCAAAAAAAGATGAACAATTCGAATAAATCCTTTGTACACAGTGGAAAAAAAATTGACCATGTTCTAATTTAATCGTGCAATTAAACCCTTTTTTTTTTTTTAAAAATTTAAAATACTTTTAAAATTTAGGAGAAAAATATCTGTTACACTCATCTCTAATCTTCTCTTTTTTTAAAAATAATTAAAATAAATTACAGTAACATTGGTTGTATTTGCAGATAGTCTATAAAAATAACGGATAATTTTAAATCGCATAAAAGTTATTACTTATTTTCGCCTAATGACATTAGAGTACAGTCCTTCGAAATACACACTATAGCTAGAAGTAGTTTGCAAACTATCTTTAAATTATTAGTACAAATCATTCACATTCACATTCACATATGTAATGTCTCGGCCTATAATATAACGAATTCAAGAAGAGTGTCAGCTTCATATTCATGGGAACACTTTAATTTTTATTTACAAGAACTATATACACAATCCAGTCACATTAATGTGACCACCTGAGCCAGCCAGCAAAGCCAGAATAACCCCTTTGGCAAAGCGGACCGCTGCCAGACGTGCAGGAAGAGAGTCAATTAGGTTTCCGAAGGTGTTCACTGGGATGTTAAGCCATGCCGACTCCAGTGCCGTGGCCAGCTGCGCTAGGTGACGTGGTTGAGGATCCACGGCGAGAACAACCCGATCGAGGTGGTCACACAGATTCTCGATTGGGTTTAAATCCGGTGAGTTTGCTGGCCAGGGGTGTACGGTAAACTCATCCTGATGCTCTTCGAACCACGCACATACACTGCGAGTTGTATGACACCTCGCATTGTCCTGCTGGTAGCTGCCATGATTCTGAGGAAAAATAATTCGCATGTAGGGGTGGACATGATCAGAAAGGACAGATGTGTACTTGTGCTGATCCATCGTGCCTTCCACAATGATGAGTGCACACAGTGAATGCCAGGAAAACATTCCCCAAACCACAATGCTCCCTCCTCCAGCAATTGTTGCAGGGTGTTTGTTTTCAGACGTTTCACGCCATATACGCCAACGTCCATCTGTCCGATGGAGCACAAAACGTGATTCATAGGGAAAAAGCCACCTGTCGCCACTCTGTGGACGTCCAGTTTCGGCACTGGCTTGCAAATTCCAGCCTTCGTCGCCAATAAACAGCGGTCAGCATATGTGCATTAACCAGCTCTTGATAGCCCCTTGGTTCATCTGGGCGGTCAGTTGCTCAACAGTTGCCCGTCTATTCGCCCGAACGCATCTCCGTAGCCATCGTTCGCCTCTGTCGTCTATAGCCTGTGGTGCACCACATGTGCCACACCGCTTATTTCGGATAGTGCTATTTTGCCATACACGTTATACTTTTACCACGGCGGCACGCGAACAGTTCAAAAAATTTGCCGTTTCCTAAATGTTTCCAGCCTTGGCCCGAAAGCCAATAATCATGCCCTTTTGAAGTCGGATAAATAGCTACGTTTCTGCATTACGCGAACGATTTAAATGTTTTCCGATGCCCTAGGACATCCTTTATATGCACTCCACTGCAATGTGTTGCCACCTGCCTTCCTTTTGTGATTGATTATTTCACGTTGACGTCGAAAGTAGGTGGTGGTCACATTAATGTGACTAGACTGTGTATATACATAACTGTGGTAATACAATTTATTATTTACAAGAAATATGAAAATGAAAGATTTAAATTTAATCACAAGGGATGAAGATTTTCAGAGTTCTCGAGTCTACGTAGAATCTATTTCACCAAGTCTGCGGCAGTCCTTAATTATCACAAGGCGTGATACACGAAACCACAAGGGACTCACTTTGGAAACAGGCGGAAACTCCAGCCTGTTCTGTCACTTCAGAGAAAAAGAGGAAAAACAACACTCTTTGTCGACTCTCGTAGAACTTAACTCTTTCTTCTCCAAAAACTTCCCTTTCAGAAAATCCATTAAGAAGGGGACTCAGCTGACCTCACTTCTCATTGAGTAGACATTTTCTTAGCCCATGGCCTATCACCAATCACGATGGAAGAACTTATGTCAATATTCAATTATTATAGTCAATATTCAATCTGTAATTATTTTGAACTGTGAAGGTCGCACAAACATTCGCTAATTTATGAGTCTCATTATACATGATACCGAATATCTGCTATCCTATTTGAGTGAAAGGTTGTTCTCATTAGTATAAAATACTACTTGCCGGAACTCTTCCTGTGAGAAAAAATGCTGCAGTACAAACCATTCCCATGCACAAATGGTGAATAAATGAGTTGCATTTTCAAGTTTATAACGCAATAAGTTCAGTACTCACATACTACGCTCCGTATTCAATTTATATAAACTAACTTATGAATTTTTTTATATTTTAGTAGCTGATATGACACATCTTCAAGGAAACGATATATTTTTTTTACGTAGGAAATTTAATTAAAAAAATAACAACAAAAAAGTAGAGGAATCCAGACAACTCAACGTAACAGTATAGAATTAAATTATTCAGGACGATAGAAAGCCTAACATAATCCAAAATTAACCGAATTTGTGTTGGCGATATTTAAATAAAGAAAGACAATTTGACGTAAAATACTTTTAAGAAATATGGAATTAAAAGAAAAATAATAAATGATAGGCAATAAACTAGAAAACGTAATGTATCAAACTATTTGGTTTTTCATGTATGTTGTTATGCATTCATAAATATTATAAAATAAAAATAATTAATTCTATGAAATAAAGGCACTAAATTTATTTTATTTATAAGTAAAATATCTATGAAGCTGTCAGTTGCTTACATAAACAGTTTAGTAAATTTTTATTTAAAAAAATTCAGTCATCATTCATTTCTAAATGATCAAATCTGTATCAAAATTGAAGATAAAAATAACAGTTACAACTACATGATTTATTTCGAAAAGCCAAAAAAAAAAAAAAAAAAAAAAAAAAAAAAAAAAAAAAAAAAAAAAATCTGAATATAAATATAAAAAAAAAAATCAGATAGAAAAATAAATTTAACGTCTGTATAAAGAACATTAAAAAACGATTTAAAATGATATGAACGGTATTAAATTATTTGAATCAAATAAAACGATACTAAAAGAACTAAAACGATATAAAGTGGCTTCCAAACGTATTTGTACACTTACAAATTTCAATGAAATACTACTTTTGCCCATTAATAAAAATTAACATCTCAAAATGAAGTGTTAATTTTACATTTACAACTTTTCTTAAGAAAATAACAATAAATATTTAAACTATATATTTATATTATTTATTCAACATAATAATAAATTATTTATATTATTTATTTAACATCATAAGCTGAAATAAACAAAATTTACAAAGTTAGAGTACAATTTGTTTTCCATTTGATTTTTAAATGGGTAATACCTAAATACTTATACATCAAAAAACTCAAAAAAATAAATTTATTAAATTATTTTGAAAATAGAAATTGTGTCTTTACTTGGATACCTTAAAAATAATCCTTTAAAATAACTGAAATTATATTATTTATTTATTAACATTAAATATTTTAAGAAAATTGTAAAATTTTTTTCTTTGGGAAAATCAATAATCAAAAAGTAACAAAAACGTTTCCTCAAAAGAAGTCGTCCTATGCTTGGGAAAAAATTCTACAGATTATTAAAGATTATAATATTTAGGTCAATTAGTACTTAGTATGATAATCTGCTAAATTTACAACAGTTTTTTAATGTTTGGGCCTAAAATTCTCTAGATTTTTTTGTTGATACTTCCGTACAACTGTTCTTTCATTCTTCGATCATTAGCGTATTTTCGTTTGGAAATCGTGTCTTCGTACGCTAAATTTCAGTTATTTCCAAATGTGTTTTTAATGGGTTTAAATCCGGCGACCGTGGTGTTGTATCCAGAACTTGTGAACAACTGAGAGCTGTGTGCTTAGGATCGTTATCTTGATTCTGTATATATAAATACATAAAAAATATTTCAATAAAAAGCATGTTTCATTATGCTATCAACACAAACCATATTACTTACGACTGATTCTGCCATGTAGCCTTGCACAAAGATAATCTATCGCCAATTAAGTTTCTATTTTTTTTTTCATTGTAGCATTTTTGCCACGAGAAGAGATATAACGTTTCTCTCCCCAGGGGAAAGGAATTTATATTCTTTCTCAAGAGCATAATAACAATATCATAATATCACTCAAGAGCATAATATCACTCAAATCTGACAGCAGATAAGCAATTTCGTGTATATTTATATTACATGTGATTAGTGTTTTATACTAATGAGAACAACCTGCCACTCAAATCGGATAGCAGATAATTAGTGTCATGGATAATGATATATCATGAATTATCGATTGTCTGTTCGACGTTCATAGGTCGAAACAATTAAAGATGGACTACGTGATGAGTTGCTGTATCGTTATTGGTGATAGACCATGGGCTGACGAAGTGACACTCCAATGAGAAGTGATGGAAGCTGACCCCTCATTTGAAAGAATTTCTTAAAGGGAAGTTTTTGAAGAAATAGAAGAAGAATGCTCTGTGACGAATCAGCAAGTGTTATTTCTCTCTTATTCTGTGAAATGATTGAACAAGGAAGAGATTCTGCCTGTTTGCAAAATGAACCCCTTGTGGTTTCGTGCATCACGCCGTGTGATAATTAAGTTCTGATATATTAGATTCGTATTAGATTCGACTCGAGAACTCTCTGACCTTGGAGTGAACTGAACTGGGGAATCAAATTACCTTATATTTTCATTTTTTGTATATATGTATATATACATATACACTCAAGAGCCAAAACATTATGACCACCCCTACATTTTGCAATGAACTCGTCTGGATGACGTGGAAGGCACGTGATCAGGTGGAAGTGGTATTTATCTGTTATTCAGTGGTGGTATTAATCCATGCCAAGGCGGGTTGAAGCTGTGCTGAGTGCCAAAGGTGGGCCAACTCGTTATTGATAGGGGGTCATAATGTTTTGGCTCTTGAGTGTATAAGGCTTCTAAATAAAATTTAAAATGTTCCCATGAACCTGAAAATGGCTCTCTTCTTGAAGCCCTTATAGGTCCAGTATAGGCCGAGACGTTACACCATATAATTGTCCTTGCATAAAAACTAAACATATTAAACTTGCTTTCATAAGACATTATTCCAATAATTTTATTATTGAATTTGTGAATAAAACCTAATATTTGTATTTTTTGCACTTCGGAGTCAGGCTTTTCAATTTATAAGCAAAGAATTTTATGACCATTGGTTAGAAAAATGTACTTGCTAAGTATGTTCGTAATTAGCATATGCGCTGTCCTAGTTTTAAAAGTGTTTCCTTTGAAATACTTATATATATATATATTCTTCCAACACTGTTTACTCAAAAATAAAAGAATAAAAAATAAAGTCGTGTCATTAGCGATATGTGACGAACCAAAAAGAGAATGTAATTAGACCATGTCAAATTCTGCTATTATCAATGTTACGAAGTGTAAAAATGGCTTCAAACGTCATTCGCTTCTGTTAATGAAGTAACTTATTTATCAGAACGTTTATCTGTCTTTTTTTTTTTCATAATTCTGTTTGGTTAATCTATAGAAAATGAAGGAGAAAGTTATTATAAATGTTAGAAAGTTTATATATGAGCTTTTCTTTTTGCTCATCTGTACATAATTAGCGTTTATTGTGGTATTAATTCAAATCTTTAATCACAGCAGCTGCATTTGAAATAAATTCAACGTTACTGATTGCAGAATCGGAGATAAAATTGTGTTAATGAAAATAATGTAAAATAATAATTTCAATATCGCATGATTTACAGAAAAAAAAAAAAAATCAATTTTTAAAATAAGTACGAGGAATGAAAAATTTGTATGACACTGTTAAGAACTAATTCTTTACAAGCTTTTTTTTTTTAAGTATAAATATTGTAAAACAAATGAAAACTTGAATTATTGAAGCAAAATTTCTTTTTAGTAAATTCTTATTTAACAAATTTAATTAAATAAAATACTTAAAACGTTTAAAAGTAATACAGTTTACAGGTTTTTAAAGTAATTAAGTAAATAAACAAACATATTTTATAAAAATCAAATAGTAGACACTTTAATTTAGGTATCCTAGATTTTAATGGTGGGTATGTAACATATTCAATTGCAATTTGAGGACTTTCAACAATTCCTCCCTATTATACCATTGCAATTTTTAAGAATACATCCAAAAGTAATTTCTAAAACTATAAATGTAGGTAAAACAAATAAAATATATCATTATAATTAATGTCTATAAAAATAATGCCATTTAATTTCTCTCAAGAAATAATGACGAATTTTTAAATAAATATAATTTTAGACACTGTTTATATATAATATATAATCATTATTATTAATTATATTATATTATATATATATATATATGCATATAAGCGGTGCATGAAATATGTAACGATTGTGAATTAAATTTAAGTAATCAATTTTAATATTAAAAAAATACTTATGTGATAAACTTGCTTGATATGTTTGAGATAGAGCCAATAAGAGAAACAAAACAATTCTTCTTTTTATCGTTATTTTACGTCCAACCGCGTTTTTCTTCTATCTATATAAAGTGGCACGATGGCCAAGTGACTAGCGCTTGTGTAGTACCACAGGCTTCAGGTTCGAATCCTGGCTGTGGCATGGTGGTTTTGTAAGTGATTCGGAATCCACATTAAACTATAGGTTCCGGGTTAACTATACTAAAGGGTGAAAAAAATGACCATAGAGCTACAAAGCAAACCAAATTCATGTTTATAAAATAGACTCGAAACTCTTTAATGCTTACAATTTTTGGATATTCTGTGTGAAATTCATTATTTGCTGCATTAAGAAATATGCTGTGAGATATAAACTAGTATGTACTGAGTAATGCATAATGTTTATAAACTATCATACGACTGTAAAAATGGCAAAAACAAATTTTTTTTTCCTTCGATTAGTAGCAGATAATGTTATGAATATCATTTAGAAGAAAGTACCAAGGTTCATAAGAATTGTTATACAATGTCATCCCCGTTAGTAAATATTGAATAATGTGTAAACTGAATGATGTGTGTATTGAATCATTCAGAGTGTTCTATAAATATCGTATAAACTTTTTTTAAAATTCAGTCGAGGACTGGGACTTATTGACCATGTCCATGTGAGTAGCCCAAAGTGGGCTGCATCGACGAACGCTGTTACTCACTTAGCACAACCCAGGAGGACGTGTAACTTGAAAATATGCTACGGACACGAGTAACAATACCGTATAAACTGTGTAAATAGAGAGTTTTGCATAAAGTTTTTTTTTTTGGCCGATATTTTTCTTCCTAGCGCACATGCTCAAAGGAATAGCTCAGAAGTGCAGTATTGCAGATACGCATGCGCAATAGGTACAATTTTTTCCTAAGAGCATGCGCTCCAGGAAGAAAAAAAAAATCAGATGATAAAAAAAAACGTTATGCAAAAACTCTCTAATAATGAATACGGTAACCCAACACCGTATAAACAGTGAAGGACGTTAATATTTGCTCGGACTACATAAGCTTTATTGGAAACATGAACGGACGAAAAACAAAAAGACTTAAAAAATAAATATTACGCAAATGAAAAGCCATCATTGGATTCGCGTTGCTTGACAAATTGTGCAAGCCAACATGCTTACAATGTCACCAACATGTTGGACGACAAGAGTCGAGTTGTGTTACCGTCACGATTTCTAGATTAGGTTATTATAAATTCACCAATCATAAACCAATTTGGGAAATTTAATTTGCTCGTAGTTATGTATATAGATAGTGTAATGTAATTATTAGTAACTACCCTTAGTAAGTTATTGCCGTCTAATCCTCAGAGTCCTGCAGTGTGAGACGGACATCCCATAAATAGTCTACTCAGGAAGAGAAGGAAAGGGAGAACTTCTGTTGGGCTGGAGCACCCACTAGTAGAAGTTTGACTTGACTCCGTGACGCTGAAGAAGGAGTGTCCTTTTAGTTGGAACTACTTCATACTTGAGCATCGTATGGGAGAAAAACCTGGAAAACTCCTACCAGGTAGTTCAATTAACGAGGCAAGATGCTGAACATCGAGTTTTTTTTTTTTAAAACAGTGTCTACAATAAAGTCGCTAGCGGATTGAACCTCAGCCCTAATGCTCACCAGTGGCGCACGTTGGCATGCGTCGGGTTATGTGTTATTGTTAAATAAAGAATAATACTGAATCGAAATCATAAGGAAGTTTTGTGTATAATATATGGAAATTTACAGAGGAATTTTATAAAATGTTTTCTTTTGAAAATATCGTGAAAAGGAAATTCAAGTGATAAAAATAGCACGTTATCTTCTTTATCGGTTCTAAACCCTGACGAGCGAAGCCGAATAGAAAGTTCCTAAGCACCATAATGTTATTTTATTTTTAAGGAAAAGAGAGCAAATTATTTGCATAACTTTAAAGTCTAATTATTCATTATCATATGAAATATG
This sequence comes from Caerostris extrusa, assembly GCA_021605095.1. Lineage (NCBI taxonomy): Eukaryota > Metazoa > Arthropoda > Arachnida > Araneae > Araneidae > Caerostris > Caerostris extrusa. The sequence goes on along the minus strand of BPLR01014819.1, from coordinate 45,281 downwards.
TATATCATATGCCAAGAAAATTAAATAAAGTGATTGTCCTTAATTTATAGATATACTTCTATTTATTTACTAAAAGAAGATAACAAATCTTCTTTTAATAAATAAATGAAAGATATCGGCAAATGAAAGGTATTTCAAAAACAACTACATAGTTTGTTGAAATAAGAAAATTAGTAAATGAGAAATATTTATCATTCTTATAATATAAATGAAAAAGTGCTTCATGAAATATTATTTTTGATCTCAAAATAAACAGAATAGAAAAAAAAAAAAATAGAGAATTTCGAATAAATAAATAAAACTAATATAAATGCTGACGTAATTAAGAGCCGGAAGAATTACGTCGCAAATTCTTCAAAGCATCATTTTATTTGATCTAGAAATTACCTTTGCCAAACATTATAACATAAAAGGAAATTAGTAAGAGAATGTTTAATGCATCTTTTTTTCTTCTTATCATTACTTCCATTTCTTCCTTTTCTCATCAGGTGGTACTTATTCGGAATCAAGGAAGATGAACTATTCGGAAGATTTCCTTTTCTCTTAAAGATACAACATTTGTGGAGATTTCGCCAATTTGGCGACGAAACAATTTTTCTTACAAACATTTTATCACTCTTAAAAACTTTTGTTCTGATATTGATTGAAATTGAATATTTCGGTTTTTCTTTTGATTTTGAAGCTGTTAATGTTTAGAATTTAATTTTATTTTAAAAGCTTGTTTAAGTTTGACTGTTTTCCTTTTACATTTGATTGTTAAATTTTATTCGGGTCTACATAGAATGTTAACATTAGAATGTCCTTTTTCTTGTACTTCATATGCTAAACTGCAGTTCATTGCCTAATCACCCCAAAGAATGCAAAAAATAACCGTAGCGCGAAAGACAGTAGCGTATAAAGGCAGACCTTGTATAGACAAAGGAAACTTTCAGTTTGGTTTCATTAGTTTTTGTTGGAACTGAATTAGGAATTATCTAAATTGGAATATCGCAATTCGGAAATCCAATACTTTGTTTTAATTCTTCGTGCTATCCCACGATTTCATTTAATCTCAAATGTAATATTTATTGAGAATGAAATGTAATATTTGATTTAATTTAGCAAAAAGAATAGATGTCTGTGAATTTGCAGATGTCTTCAAATATGTTTTGCCTAATCTCACTTTGTAATTATGGCGTTTACTTTATTATTTCCTGATATTGAAATAGGAATCTTTCCTTTTTCAGTGAAAATTTATCTTCCGTATTTCCAAGTAGTGTAATAATGGAAGGATTATAAAGAAAATATACAAAATATTAATATTAGTAATATTTAGAATTTAATTTTATTTTAAAGCTGTTTAAGTTTTATTGTTGTTTTTATTTCCCATTTGGGTGTTAAATTTTATTCGGGTCTACCTAGAATATTAAAGCTTTCTTAATCCTCTTTTTCTTTGTAGATCCCGGTCTAATTAGCCCAAAGTGAGCAAATAATGACCGTAGAACTAGTCAAAAAAACCAAACCAAATATTCTACTTCATTGGTGCAACAACCAATTGGTCTGCCAAGGACATCTAGTTACTGTCAGATATCGAGATTGAACAGGTTTTCTTTTACGGGACAGGATTGTCAGCCCAACGCTCTTCAGTCATATAAAACTTGGACCTAAAATTTAAAGTGGATTCGAACCACTACAGACATCCATGGCACCGCCGGAAAGCGAACTCGAACTCGAAATCTGTGATATGCGAATTCGAACCCGAAAACCGAACTCTCGACCCCGAATGCGAAAGACCAATAAGCAGAGCGCTATTTACTCGGCCATCAGGTTTCTTTTTCAAACCTCTGGCTTCTAAATATGCCAAATTCAGTTTTAAACTTTAAACAACTAATTGCCCCGAATTTTTCTACGTCTTTTATGTCTTTTTATGTTAAGACTAAATCTACCTATTTTTAGCTTACACTAGAGGCTTTTTAAAGTAACTATTTTTGATTTTCAATAACGAGAGACTGACTGATGCCAGGGAGTTTACATATAGTTTGCCATGGTTGCTTTTGAAAAACAAGAGGCTGACAGATATTAGAAACATTTAGACAGTTTCAGACTGTTTGAGCATTCAAAAACAGTCGGAAGTTATAATATTGCACTGTATTATTTCAAAATAGAATGATAAATGTACTTGCAAAACTACGTGACATTTAAGCATGCAAGTAAAAGTTTGTGGCAGTTCGCCAAATAACAGTAATAAAAAAAAAAAAAATATTCTGAGGCATAGCGAATTATAGATTTAAAAGTGAAACCTAGAAGATCATTTTCGTAGAATTTGACTACTTTTTATTTAATCAGGGATATATTTTTCATTTAATAATTTATCGGTAGATTAGTAATTTAGATATTGAACTTACAGAAAATATTTGGACTTATGGAAGTGGGTCGTTGTCAGCTTGCAAGAGGAAAAAACAGTATTATCTCGGATGCTGTCTCGGATGAAAATCAGCAGATTTGGTTGTGATTGTAAAATACGATCGGGTATTGACAATCAGATCTGAAGTTTTATGGATTTTATCCAACATGACTGTCAAATGCGAGGCTGCTAATCTTCAGAAATGGTTCCGGAAGGTAATATTCTTCTTTTTCTTCTAATGGGTCTAATACAGCATGTTTTCACGATGCAATTTTGATAATTTTGTTCCTACAATTTTGCCCGTAACTAACCAATAACTTGATATTTAAATAGATGATATTAGATAAAAAAGTTATGGTATTTCTTTGAAGAAAATATTTTTCGCTTGCTGTACTAGAAAGAAACGCTACATGATAATTAATACACTAGCATTATATTTTTAAATGCAAATAGCAATTCTTTGCCATGTATAGCATATGTATTTATGTTATCATCATTATGGGTGCAGCAGCCTCATGGTGGGCAAGGCCGTCTACCTACTGGCAGGTTTCTATCCAGGAGATGTTTTCTTTTTACGGGGAGAGCTACCAGCAATGCACCCAGCGCTCTGCAATCATATGGGATCCTGTTAGGCGAGTGGCTAGCGCTCTGGCACTAGGTATCACAGGTTTCAGGTTTAAATCTCGGTGGTGCCATGGATGTTTGTAGTGGTTCGAATGCACTTTAAGCAGTAGCTCTCGGTCTCATATGACCGTAGTACGTTACAAGGCTCAATCAGATTTCTTCTCACCCACATCATTCCCAAACTGTAAAGGGCCAACTCAACTCTGGGCACAGTGATGTGGTGTGGCGTAGTAGTAGTAGTAGTAGTAGTAGTAGTAGTAGTAGTAGTAGTAGTAGTAGTAGTAGTAGTCATATTGGAGCAGGACTTACAGTTTAAAGTGGATTCCGAAACACAACAAATATCCATGTCACTGGCAGGAGTCGAACTCGAAAAACCAGCGGCTCCGAGCGCCAGTCACTCGACCATCATGTCCCTATGTATATATGTATTAACTTATAATATGATCATGATATATAATAATTCAGATTTTATTATTATTTATCATGATCATATATATAATGCAGATTTTATAACAACAATATAATTATATTCTTTCGATAATATAATAGACAAATAACAAAATTTTTAGTTTGTGCAAATAAACTTATATATTTTTGATGCTGCTTGATATGATGGCCTCGCAATTTCATTAAAAAAGATTGATATTATAATAAATTTTACAATAATAATTGTGTAAAATACTTAAATTATAAAACCGTTTTCGTGATTTTTAATTGAAGATAAAAAAAATTGAAATTAAAATTATTTATGTTTTCCCAATTTGTTTGGTGTATGGTCCTGCTCGGGGCTCGAATTGGTAAAGTTAGGTTCGAAACTCAGTAAATGATAATTATACAAATGTTCCAAAGCCTATGATGCCCTTTTTGAGCACGATAAATCAATGGTTGATCTTTCTTTGGGCTGAAATAAAAACATAGAAATATGATTATTCCCTGATGTTACCTTTCTTTCAATGCAAATGGACGTACAAATTACTGAGTACCTCTTAATGAAAAAAGTTACAATTACAATGGGTGCATCCAATTAGCAGCAGCTCAGCTCCTGTGGTGTCAAGGACCTGAATGGCCGAGTGGCTAGCGTTCTGGCGCTCGGTACTACAGGTTTTGGGTTCGAGTCCCAGCGGTGCCATGGATGTTTGTAGTGGTTCGGTATCCACTTTAAACTGTAGGTCCCGGTCTGTTTAGCCCTTGTGAGCATAAGATGACCGTAGAGCGACAAATCAAATCAAACCTGCGGTGTCAAAGTAAGTGGGCAGTATAGCAAGTTCCCTCCCCTTCTGCCAGGGAACTAAATAACGCTGAATTCGCTGTATTTCTGGCGTTTCTATAGCGAAGGAATTTCAAGCGAAAATGCCCAGATTGCCCGAATGTGGTAAAGTGGTAATAGGCGCAGCCAATGTACAGGATGTTATAGACTGGAATCTACTGGCGACATCATTACAGTTGCTGCTTTCAGAAACGAGAGAACTCTATGGTAATGGTTAGAATGTGTATACAACGTCTCATATTGGTAATTAGGCTGTTTGATTGAAATTTTCAAAGTTTCTCCGGTAAGACACACAAATGTGGGACACTAAATTTGAAAAATATTCTCTACTTCACTTATTTATGGGTTTTTCGTTGTATACTTCAGTGGAGCACAAAGCTCACTGATGTTTAACAAAACAAATGTCTAGCAGCTTAAAAACAATTTTTTCATATACTTAATAGACAATAACTTGTACTAATAATAAAGAGATTTCATTATCAGCAGTGGCACAACACCCCCATAGTGGGCAAAGGCCGTCTGCCTACTGGCAGATTTCTAGACAAGAGGTGTTTTTCTTTTTTACGAGGTAGAGTTGTCAGCCCTATGCCCAAAAAATCCTAATAAAATATGCCAGCCCTATGCCCGTCCCCCTCGTTCTAAAGTCATATTAAACAGGGACCTACTATTTAAAGTGGATTCTGAACCACTACAGGCACCCATAGCACTACCGTTACTCGAACCCGAAACCTGTGCCACCGAGTCACCTAGTCACTAGGTCATCAGGCACCTAATAAAAAGATCTGCAGCCACAAAATATTTCATAGCTCACCAATTTAAAGAGGCCTCGTTTATTGTTTGTTAACGAATTATTTTTATCACAATATTCTTCAAAAAATATTTCTTCTGATTATAATATGTTTTCGTAAATACAAATAAAAAAAATTTTATTTTTTTATTTTACGAATTATTCGAAAATGCACAATTATCTTTTGGGAAATGAGCAATGTCAAAAAATTTTCTGCTTATTCTGTTTGTATAGTCTTTTATTCATAGATCATTAATAAAAGTTAGAGCCACTGATGTAATTATGCATGCGTTAATTAAGATAGACTATTGTTAAAATAGTTGTGATGGAAATGATTTTCTCCTTTTTAAAAGGATAATTGTTTATTTTTCCACCAATTACTGTTTTGTATGAGGAAGCCACGCCCACAACTAAAATTGACTAGATAAATGATTCATTTAATTATGGTAAATGTAACGAAAGATAATTTTATTTTGTATTCTTTAAGTAATAATTTATTCTTACAAAGTATTTAAGCATTCATTTTTGAGAGGATACTAATACCAACGAGGTTTGCTTAATTTAATTATACTGTCACATAAATTGTTTCTATAGGCAAATTAAATAATTATACGATAATTCGGCAAAAGATTTTAAGACGTGTTTTAAATAAATCGTTGAAATAGATTCTAAATTCCTTTCTTTCTTCAAGAATAGAGAATATTTTTGAGTCTGAGTTTTTATTTTTATTTTTAGATCCATTTTAAATTTATTATTATAAGACGACATTATCACCACGAGGGATTATTGCTTTTACTCTTCAAGAAATAAGTAAGGCTTGTGACATATTATCCCTATAGAAAACCATTATCTTTATAACCAAAGAATATCTTTGCTAAAAATATTTAAAAAAAAATATTATCTTTTATAGAAAACTGAGGACATCATCGAAATATTTTATTTAATATTTTATCATATAAGACTTTTATTTAATATTTTACCATACAAATATTGTATTTAATATTTTATCATATCAATATTGTATATAATAGTTTATATTGTGTTCAATATATAACTATACAATAATTTCAATATTTTACCATAAAAATATTGTATTTAACATTTTACCATACCGATATTGTATTTAGTGACCGAGTGGCTAGCGCTCTGGTTCTCGGTACCATAGGTTTCGGGTTCAAATTCCGGCTGTGCCATGGATGTTTGTAGTGGTTCGAATTCACTTTAAGCCGTAGGTCCTGGTCTCATATGACTGCAGAGTGTTATGGAGCCCAATCAGACTTCTCTCTCATCCACATCATTCCCATACTGTAAAGTGGCAACTCAGCTCTAGACACAGTGGTGTAGTAGTCGTAGTATTTTATTGCAGACTAGAAGGTCAAATCTTGTATCAGCCGGGCTAACTTGGACACAAAAAACCCTATCTACGTATTTATTTTACTTCTACTATATTTACAGCCAAAAACATTCTTTTAAAATAGTGCAAAAAATAGTAAAGGGGTTGTTGTTTTTGTCGTATCCCCTGAAGAGTACAAGAAAATCAAATATTGTAGTGCTCCCTAATAATGTTGGCTATGTTAATTGCCAACTCTGAATATAAATCCTCTTCGGAGGAATGGTCCAGACAATGCATGATGGCTGAAATAGCTGGGCAATCAAAGACATGGGTAAACTCGACATGAGGGTAGTTGCCACAATTTGTAAAGGGGATAATAACTGCCTAAAATGCGTACGTCTGTTTGAATCAACGCATATTGGTGAGAATTCATTCTTAAGCATGATGAAAGCTGTTTCTGTTTTGATGACGTGATGACCATGTGTTTTTCAGAAGGTGACCAGGTGAGGACATGGAACCAATCTATCTGCGTAGTAGATATTCTGGATCTACTTAAGTCATTATGGTGTGGTGACCAAAATTTTATGACAACACTGACGTCGCTATTCCACAAACCTTGATAGCAAATTTGTAAGTCAGATTGGCAATGGAATGAGGTGTTGTACCATTTTTTATCACTATTCGAAGGGAAAGTTTTTCCAAGAAGATAATGCTCGTCCATACTATGACTGTCACCTAACGTTCTCTACTTGGCCCCGAGATCACCAGATCTTTTTTCCATCGATATCATTGTGTATGTCTAATACTTAATGTCCTGCAGTGCTGGAAGGATATCCCATGGTTAATCTACTCATGGAAGAATGGATAGAAAAGGGCAGCTCCTGCTGTGATGGAGCACCCGTACGTAGAAGATAGATATCGTATGGGGCACAATTTGACGACCAATACGATGTCACTGTATACGATCATGTATATCACTATATACGATAATATATATCACTGTATACACTATATATGGTCATGTATATCACTGTATACACTATATATGATCATGCATATCACTATATACGACCAATATCATTGTATACAATTTGTATCGCCCTATACGATCATTTATATCGCTATACACGATCAAGTATACACTGTACACTGATATTCCATTGTATACACTATACACTGATATATCATTGTATACACTGTAAGTATATTATTCTAACACGTGCCGCTGCTGATTTCGCTGACATTTACAATAAGCATGGAAATCCATCCCACAAAATGGCATTCGACAACTGTACGACAAAATGCATTCGCATGTTTGATTTAAATAACATGAAGATTGAAGCTGTCATTATTGTACAGCTATTTCACGTTTGAGAAGGATCATCTGGCGCATAATTGTTTTTGAAGCTTTAATCAGATCCGTAAATATGTTAACTAGACTAATTTCTTTTTAGTAATGGAATTTCATTTTGCACCTGCGTATGTTAAAATATTTCAGGCGATTTTTTTTCTTTTTGCAATATGCCAGAGTTTAAGCATGGGAAATTCTTAATCACAATAAAAATGCATTTTCTTTTGATTTCATTAAATCTGTAACAATAAAAATAGTTGAAATTTTGTAAAAAACAAAATATCAAAGGTCATCAGGTCCAGCCAAGCATTGTAGTTTTAAATCCAAGTATAGTTAAGAAAATACCATCGTCATCTATCTTAACGAGAAAAAAATAAACAAAGAAAGAATTCGTTCCTCTTGCCTTAGGAAATTGCAATTATATTTCAATTTTTGTGTAATGAAAACTAGATTAAGAAAACCCAGAAAGTTTTTGTTAATGAAGGAAGTTTTTTTTTTTCAGTACAAAAAGAAAAAAAAAAGAAAAAAAAGAAAAGATAAATCAAGAAACAGCAAATAAAAAATTCTTACAAAGCCATTTTTATCACATTGGTGAACTTGAGAAGCCTTGATATTTTAATTTCTGATACGTGGGAAAAAAAAATTAAAATTACTATATGTTTCCTAATTAGATGTTAGGTTTATGCACCTAAACAATTTTTCATAAAGCATGAAATGAAATACAATTTAAAAATTAAATCTTAAAAATTAATTATACAAATTATATGAAAATTATAAAAAATTAATTATACAAATTATATGAAAATTATAAAAAAAATTAATTATACAAAATTAAATCTTTTTCATGTTCAGTTTATGACGCATGAACTAGTGAACATTCACTTAAATACTAAGAGATCACAGGTTAGAATCCGATGGTAGTTGCGTTGCCTTCACTGGATTAGAAGCCGATGGTAGTTGGGTTGCCTTCGCTGGATTAGAAGCCGATGGTAATTGCGTTGCCTTCGCTGGATTAGAAGCCGATGGTAGTTGCGTTGCCTTCACGGGGTTAGAATCCGATGGTGGTTGCCTTCACTGGATTAGAATCCGATGGTAGCTGGGTTGCCTTCACTGGATTAGAAGCCGATGGTAGTTGGGTTGCCTTCACTGGGTTAAAATCTGATGGTAGTTGGGTTGCCTTCACAGGATAAGAATCCGATGGTAGCTGGGTTGCCTTCACTGGATTAGAAGTCGATGGTAATTGCGTTGCCTTCGCTGGATTAGAAGCCGATGGTAGTTCACTGGATTAGAAGCCGATGGTAATTGCGTTGCCTTCGCTGGATTAGAAAGTCGATGGTAGTTGCGTTGCCTTCACTGGATTAGAATCCGATGGTAGCTGATGGTTGCCTTCACTGGATTAGAAGCCGATGGTAGTTGCGTTGCCTTCACTGGATTAGAAGCCGATGGTAGTTGGGTTGCCTTCACTGGATTAGAAGCCGATGGTAATTGCGTTGCCTTCGCTGGATTAGAAGCCGATGGTAGTTGGGTTGCCTTCACTGGATTAGAATCCGATGGTAGTTGCGTTGCCTTCACTGGATTAGAAGCCGATGGTAGTTGCGTTGCCTTCATTGGATTAGAATCCGATGGTAGCTGGGTTGCCTTCACTGAATTAGAATCCGATGGTAGTTGCGTTGCCTTCACTGGATTAGAAGCCGATGGTAGTTGCGTTGCCTTCACTGGATTAGAAGCCGATGGTAGTTGGGTTGCCTTCACTGGATTAGAAGCCGATGGTAATTTTGCCTTCCCTGTTGCCTTCATGGATTAGAAGCCGATAGAATGGACTACAGAATAAACTTCTGTGATGTTTTCTGATGAAAAAAATTTAATTTAGACGGTCCAGACGGATATCAGCACTACTGGCATTGTCTGGGGAAAGAAGACGAATACTATTCAACACGACAAATGGGGTGGGAAGTTTAATGGTTTGGCTGGCTGTTGGATACGGAGGAAGGACAAGTTTGCTTTTCTTAAATGGTAGGCAAAAACATACAGACTACATTCAAGTGCTGAATTCTGAGTTTCTTCCTTATGGCTCTGACTTGGGGGTGAAGAGTGGAAGTTTCAGCAAGACGGAGCTTCCATTCACACCGCGACTGAGTCAAAAATTGGTTCCTAACAAATAATGTGGATGTTTTACCATGGCCAGCCAAAAGTCCTGACCTTAATATAGTGGAAAACATCTGGGCAATGCTAGTTCGTCGAGTTTATGCTGATGGACAATTTGATTCGCTAACTCAGCTTCGAGTAGCATTGAATGACTTGTGAGACAATTTTTGTCAAACAGAAGTTAAATCTCTATACAATTCACTTCCAAACAGAATATTTGAAGTTATAAAGGCCAATGGGAAGAACATTCCTTATTAAAATCACTATTTTTTCATTCATTATAATGCTGTCCTTCTACTTTTTTTACAAAGTTTCAAAAGAGAAACTATTTTTGTTGCCATTAATATTTTATGTTTGAATATCATAATTCTGATGTTAAAATTGTATTTTTAAAATATTTGTAAAATGTTTCTAATAAAAGATTTTAGTAAAAATAAAACATTTTCGGTTATTGTTACAAAATCAAGTGTCCTTCTATTTCTTTTACGTAGTGTGTATATATATATATATATATATATAGAGAGAGAGAGATCAACGTTTATATATTAATTCAAGATATATATAACAAAATAAAGGTGATGTAGAGAGGACATAAATGTACAGCAGGAATTTATGGTATATATAAAACATAAGCCCTAAATAGTGTAACCATAATATAAAGAATTATAGTATATTGACGTGCACATAATATAATCTTTTTTACTATGATTCGTTATACAGTAAATACGATATAAAAACCTTCTTTTTTAGTGGGTTCATGGCTTAATTGAAAAGTATTTTTAAAAATTATGTTACCATCTCAGTATTTTTCCTTCGTGGTATTTGAAACTGTTTTAGGTTTTAAAAAATATACCATATTTAGCTGTAATCTTAATAAATAATCCATCACTATTTTTATAATATCTCTAATTATATATCAATAAAGAAAACCATCCCTTTTGCACTTTCAATTGTTTGATAACGTCATTTTAATATATGTGTACTACACTCCAAAATATACTCAGCTGGACCATCTTGGCGACGTGGACTCGGAGTCCTTGGCGACCGAAGCCCCTCCACCGATTCCACCAACCCTGGAGAACTAATCTTGGTGCTCCGAAAGAGGCCACGGAAAAGCATCTCGGATGGTGAGAGAGGATGCAGAAGCAATTCTCTTCCGCAGGGATGGTGAGACGCACAGGGGAGCCATGTGCTTCTTCGCCCCAAGCCATGCCCTGAGCACACGGATTTCTGCTGCTGCTGCATCCCAATCATGATGGCATTCCTCAAGAAAGGCTTGCTGATTTTCTTAGGGTAAAGTCTCATATTGGACTTGATTAATCTCATATTGGACTGGGTACTCGATCTAGATTTTTAAAAATTGGGAGCAGATCAAGCATTGGTAGAATTCAGTAAAATAATTTTTTTTTTTTCCAGGGTGGGGTCAAAATATATTTACGCATAACTTTTTATGCACTTATTGATGGACAGATTTGTGATATATAGAATGATAATTACAATAATTAAAGAAGCGTGTTAAATATGTCAATTGTATATAAAAAATATTTCTAATTCTTAAAAAAAGTCTGTATTTTAGTGATAAGGAGAAAGATGTTTGAAACTTCAAAATAAGTTCATGAAAGCTTAAAAAATTTTCAAATTAACAGCAGGAAAATATTTGCTTATTCTTAGTTTTATGAATTTTCTTTGGATAAAATTAGCAAATACTTTATAGATAATAATGCTTCAGTTTAATACTCAATACAAAAGAAAGTTTTTTTAAGAAAGTAAATAATTAATGAAGAATTTTTCTTCCATTTATCGTATGGATATAATATCGATAGATAACAACTGTTATAATAAAATTGAGGGAACCGAAAGTTACTAATCGAATACCATATGACTTTTGAAAGATTCCACAGAATTGTAAATATTATTCTTAGTCAAAATTATTCTTTTGTAGATATACAGGCAATTGCCCATATAATGAGTAATTATCTCAGAAAAAACTGATTTTATTAAAAATCCATATATTAATAAGTTTGAGAAAGAGAAAATTATATTTAAAAGAACAAAAAATATAATTTTATTATAGGATTTAATTTAATTTATTTAAAAAATAATTAAAAAACTTCTTTAATTGAAAGTCGAACACTTTCATAAGTTTTTATCACACTTTTATCAAATTTTATCGTACTTTTACCACTTTATCATTCGCTACTTGATCGAAAGACATACAGCAGGCTCAACGTTACTCTGGTGGTGGAACCTACTGTACTGGTACCCAATTTTTTTCGCCATAATTTAGGAAAAACACCCCAGGGATGTTATTAGAGAAGTGCAAATCCTTACCCAAATACTCCTTCTCCAGTCAGAACCGAAGAACTTTCCGGTCTACGAATTTAGCATGGCCATCCCCTGAGTTACCATGAGCATTCGGTCAAGTTTCCAACCCGAATACCCTGATGTAAAGAGCTAACGTTATATGCATCATGCCACCCAGCTGCTCAATGTTATAGCTTTATATATCCTGAATATTTTACGTAATAGGCATTTAATATTTCTAAAATAAAAAAATTCTTTCAAGATGTTTAGTCTAAAAATAAATAAAACATATCTTTGATACAAAATTTTGAAGAAAAAAATACAACTTTTCATAAATAAACGGAACAGTTTTTGATAAATCAAACTACTGCCTTATATCGCATTATTTCTGGAGCCATGTTTCTTTTGATACGAAATCAGAAAACGACGCGATACGTCATGCTAAATTTATTTAGTTGAAAGGAAATATCGCTTTTGCCTCTTTTTTCCGCCTTTCAGTAAGAAGAACTGTTAGTTTCAGTCTGTATTTTTGTCGGCAGAATTTTTCTTTTTATTTTTATTTTCCTCTGCTTCCATTACGATTTTTGTGCGAGATGTTCATAATAATATTCACAGAATATAGGAAACGTGACTTCTGGATGTAGTTTCCGAAACGTGTTTTGGGTTTGATGGTTTTAAATAAAAAGGTTCTTCACATATCCTGTTTTGGTAGGGGAATCTACTGTACATGTACCCACATTTTATTGCCATAATTTAGGAAAACATCCCCAGGGATGTTAATTGAGAAGTGCAAATCTTTTCCCAAATCCTCCAGGCAAAGTGGAGAGCTTTCCGGTCTACGAATTTAGCATGGCCATCCCCTGCTTTGCTATGGGCGCTCTTTCACGTTCAAGTTTCCAACCCGATTTCTCTGGATTGAAAGATAAATTTTTTTAATGCAGCTGATAATACAGACACAATTAATTTTTATGACATAAGCCAGGGCTGCACCGCTGTTACTCATTTAACACTACCCAGGGGGGGGACATGTAACTTAAAGATATGCTACGGATGAGAGTAATACTACCCTCATAACGCTCATATTAGGCCGGGATCTACGGTTTAAAGTGTATTCCGTACCACTACAAACATCCATGGCACAGCCCAGACTCTAATCCGAAACCTGTGGCCACGAGTGCCAGAGAGCTAGTCACTAGGTGATCAGGCCCTTCTTCTGATTTGAAAGAGCTAACGTGATATGTTTCCTGCAACCCAGCCTTTTTCAATGTTTTATGTCTTAAATATCATGAATATTTCACGTAATTTAATATTTCTAAAATAAAAAAAATCATTCTAGATGTTTAGTCTAAGGGGGCCCTGATGGCCGAGTGGCTAGTTCCCTGTCGTTAGGTACCCCAGTTTTCGGGTTCGAGTCCCGGCAATGCCATGGATGTTTGTAGTGGTTCGAATCCCCTTTAAACTGTAGGTCCGGGTCTAATAGGATCGTAGAGCGTTGCAGGGGCATTGTTAATACGCAGTAACTTATCTTCAAGTTACACGAGCCCCCGGGTAGTGTTAAGTGAGTAACGTCGGTTTGAATCCACTTTAAGCTGTAGGTCTCGGTCCTAATAGGAACGTAGAGCGCTGCGGGGGCATTGTTACTCCGCGTCCGTGGCTTACCAGGAAGTTACACGCGCCCCTGGGTAATGCAAAGTGAGTAACATAGGTGCAGCCGTTATGGCGAAAGATCACGGTCTATTTGCCAGCTGCATTAGAAGAAAAAAAAAAAAAAACGTCGGTGTAGCCCTTACGGCATAAAAAATGTTTAGTCTAAAAATAATAATAAAACCTATCTTTTATACAAAAATTTTAAAGAAAAAAAATACAACTATTCATAAATAAACGAGCAGTTTTTGATAAATCAAACTACTAAGTTTATCATATTATTTCTCGAGCCATGTTTCTTTTGATACGAAAAAGAAAACGACGCGATACGTTATGCTAAATTTATTTAGTTGAAAGGAAAGATCGCTTTTCCGCCTTTCAGCAAAGAACTGTTAGTTTTAGTCTGTATTTTTGTCGGCAGAATTCTCCTTTTTATTTTATTACTATTTTCCTCTGCTTCCATTACGATTTTTGTGCCGAGGTGTTCGCATAATAATATTCACAGAATATAGGAAACGTGACTTCTGGAAATAGTTTCCGAAACGTGTTTCGGGTTTGATGGTTTTGAATACAAGATTCTTTACATATCCAGTTTCCCCTTTTGTTCAAACAAATTTAATTTTCATGGAGTTTTGAAATTGTCGAAGAGAGAAACTCAACTGTAGCATGTAATTTTTTATTCGATAATATCTTTCTTGGTGATGTATACTTTTATTCACCATAAATGAAAGGGTAAATTTTACGTAAATGTAAAAAACCTTTTTGTTTTGGTCCATTATACCTTTAAATAGATGCTTATTATAATATTTTTGAGCAAAAATGGCTCTAGTATGAAAATGAAAACAATCTGAAAATGAAATTGAATTTTTGTCATTTATTAAGGTTTTAAAAGGAGAAATTCTAAATTAATGATGAATGTTGAAATTGAATTTAGAAATAAAGTTAGTATACAATTCATTAAAGTCCTTAGTATACTCAATATCATTATTTAGCTAAATTATTTTAATTGAAAAATATATTTTTATAAATACAATAAGAAGCGTTAAAAATAATATAATTGTTATACATTTTCATTTCAATCCTAAATTAAAACGGTTTTGTATAAAGTATGAATCTTCCATATTAATTTTAAAAATTCAAATATTTATTACAATAAACATTCTAAAACTGTTGTTTTTAAATATTTTATCGAATTACTCTTTTAAATGATAATTGCTACATCGAAAAAATAATCCAATCAGAAAATAAACAGTATTGGAATATAAATTTTTTATAATTGCTATACATTTTCTTTCCAATTCTAAATTAGAATACTTCTGTACAAAATGAGATCTTTATTTTCGTTTTTAACCATTTTATTTAGCAAAATACTTTATATATATATTTTTTTACTTTAAAAATAAAGTTAACATAATTACAATATTTCTAGAAAAATATATATTTGGTCAGTCATTTTATCAGCAGCTAATCAATGTCAAAAGTAGTTGATTAATTTAATATGCTTTATGACCGATAACAAGTTCGTTCTTAGATTATAAATTAAATTTAATAAAGCGTTATCAACTTCATAATTATTTTTTTTTTATCATATTAAGAAAAACAATTCTTTCCCTATGACTTTTATAAAGAACGATAAAAATGTTAAACTAGTAAAATTTACAGGCTGAAACCGGCCAATAATAGGTAAAACTAATTAAGAAATTTATGACACAGATCTTTTGGTTTTGTTCGAATTAAATAATTTATGAAAAGAATTCATCTACCATTATACCATTTTTTTTTTTTTTCTAAATTAAAAAAAAAAAAAATGGTGGCTCTCAATTCTCATATAAATTTCATTAGCTAATCCGAAAAAATGTATACTTTGAATTAGTTAGTTCAGATTTAATTAAGTGTAATCAAGAAATTCATTTACTATGATATCTTTTATCTCTCCATTTCAGAAAAAATTAACTAAAATGATGCTATCTACTCCCTCCTTATTAAAATTGCATTGATTAATCCTAGAAAAACGCATGTTTTAAACTAGTTAGTTTTGATTTAATTAAGAACTCCTAAGAAAGTCATGTAAGCTATAATATCATATTTCCATCTCACTTCAGAAAGTAGTATTTTAAAGCATCGGTTTTATTATTCATGTATACATAATCGATGTTTTTAAAAATGTATGCTTTGGAGCTAGTTAGTTATAATAAACTATCATCTACTATAAAATATATCCTTCTTGGTTCAGAAAATCAGTTTTGTAAGCGTTTTTTTGCTTTCTTTCAGTATTTAATTAACTTTAATTAATAAAATAAAGTTAAATAAAGTAAAAGATTTACGTCAAAAGGATTTGATAAGAAATTTTCTGAGAATTAGTTTTGAGCAATAACATACTTTATCTCACAAATTTTATTCCATAAATTTTAATGTAAGTTTTAAGAAAGACCATGTAAATTTAAATCATAATAGTTTTGAGAAATTTTATATAAGTAAATGTATTTATATGGTATATATGGTTTATATAGTTTATATTTATAGAGGTTTAGTTTTACTCTCTATCGTATTCTTTTCTCAATGTTAACTTGCGTAGTTATTACAATACAAATTAACATAAACATCTACATAAAGCAACTGCAATATATGTGTCTCGATGTCTCGTGAAAACCATATATTGCAGTTGCTGTTTCAAAAACTGGTTAAAATCGCTAGTGTGATAAAATATCTAACATCCATCCTATTTCCTTATGGGAGTTTTCCAGATTTTTTTCCATGTGATACGCAAATAAAAAGCAAACATTTCAGAAAAATTATAAGGGTAATAACTTCATAGAAGGCTACTATAATTCTTGTAGATTTTTGCTTACAGAATACTTTCCGAAAGATGCAAACATTGATACTCGTACAAAAAAAGTATACAGCTTTGTAAATTTCAAGTCCAAGTACTATATAAATCTTTCTAGTTGTTATTGCTTCCTAATGTAAGGAATGTTGATCTAAATTATTACTACTCTCTAATTTATGGTTAATAACATAAAATCAATTATAGGATTGATTTAGGGTGTCAAAAAAACACAAAGGGTTATGATTGAAATAAGATGTTTTCAATTTGGTTATTAAATAACTAAATTGAAAAATATTCTTTTCGTAGCCATAGCAACATTAGAGTTATACATAAATTACATTATATTTTGAATTAATGCCAATGTTATTCAACTATTAATTGACTTGCATACTTGTAAACTCTCATCAAACAGCAAGCATTTTCATAGAAAAACAAAACGTTCTTCTAGATCTTTGCTTACAGAATACCTTTCGAAAGATTTAGCATTGAATTATTCTTACAGAAGGTATAGGTTTCAAGTCCAAGTTCTATATAAAATCTATCTAGTTTGCGAAAGCCGAATTTCTATCTGAATTATTACTACTCTCTAGTTTAGGTTAACAACAGGAAATCAATTATAGGATTGGATTAAGGGTATGAAAAACACAAAGAAAGATGATTAAAATAAGTCTTGCTGATTTCAATTTGGTTATTAAATAACCAAATTGAAAATATTCTTTTCGTCACAATAGCAATATTATAGTTATATATAAATAATACACTACATTTTTGAATTAATGGCGATGTTACTTAACTATTAATTGACTTGTAAACTCATTAAAAATATATGTTTCGAGTACTATATAAATCTATCTAGTTTTCGAAAGCTGATAATTTTGATCTAAATAATTACTATTCTCTAGTTTATGGTTAATAACGTAAAGTTAATTATATGAATCGATTTAGGATGTCAGAAACACAAAGAAATATAATTAAAATAAGTCCTGGTGTTTTCAATTCGGTTATTAAATAACCAAATAGAAAAATATTATTTTCTTTCAAATAGCAATATTATATATATAAATTACACTATATTTTGAATTAATTGCAATGTTACTTGACTATTAATTGATTTTGCCTACTTGCAAAAATCTCATCAAACAGCAAGCATTTTTGGCACACTTTTCTGGAAATCCCAGACACATGTATCGCAGACCCTGACATGAAGGATTATGCAACCAAAGATTAATGCACGTCAAGAAAGAGACGATTAATAATCCGTCGCAAGTTTATTGACTGGGACACATCAAAAGGTACATGAATGCCGAATCAACATGCCCCCCACCAAGTTGTGTTCATTTTTCATGGTTGTAAGCCCCGCCTTTTCCCTGAAGTATTCTATTGGCAGCTGATGCATTTTAGAAAGGGTAGAAATAATTGATGTTGGTAATTGTGTCAACGGTTCTAGACTGCCTTGGCTTTTGGATAATTGAATGTGATCACACACTGTGGCAAATGGAATAACGTTGTAAAGATGGGCAATGATAACAACGGTTGCTTTGCAAAAATATCTCTTGAAATTCCAGTTATTTTAAAGTATTCAATAAATATTAATTTCGCCCCTACTGTTACCGCCTATTCATATATTTAATTTTTGAGAATATATTTTCGTAGTATATGTTGGAAATGATCTTTCTATTCATATAAGCGCAGCACATTTCACAGCTACACGTCGTATTTTGCAATTTCCCTGTTGAGTATGTGTGATGACATAGGCAACTTCTTACTGGCTTGAGACAGTGCTTACACAACTCACCCCAAGAGCTTGGATGAACTGCAATAATAATAAATCCCCACTGTTAAAATTAAAAATAAAGCAAACAACATCAAAGTTACTGCATATACTAGATACGAAGATTCGTCATAGAATATAGAGGGGACTAGTTCAACTTTGTTAACAAGGAGATGTACGAAATTTTTAACGTTGCTTTGGTTTAATGTTTCTACAGAGTAAACTGTGTGAAAATATGAAATTACTATCTGAGGTTCTCTGGTCTAGTTCAAAATTCCAAAAATATTTTGTATATCGGAAACAGAGCGAGTGAGTGAGAGAGAGAGAGATGGAAGTCGAAGAGAAGAGTTCCTCTTCTTTTCGAAAGAGGAGCTAAGAAAGAATGCTAAAGGCGTGGAATAAAGAAGATAAAAAGAAAAGAAGAGAGAGAAAGAGAAAGCAGATAAAAAGAAGAAGAAAGAGATACAAGAATTCGAAAAGATGTAGAGTAACGAAAGAAAAGGAAAGAGGCAGTTTTGGTTTGGTTTGTCGCTCTACGGTCATTTTGCACACTACGGCTAATTAGACTGGGACCTACACTGTTAAAGTGAATTCCAAACCACTAATAAACATCCATGCTACCGTCAGTATTCGAACCTGAAACCTGTGGTACCAAAGGCCAGAACGCTAGCCAATTGGCCATCAAGCCAGAAAAAGAAGAGTAATGAAAGAAAGAAGGGAATGTTAGATTAACGAAAGAAATAATAGAGGAATAATGAGGGAGAAGTGAAAATTAAGATAAACGAGGGAGAAGAGTTAAAAAGATGAACGTGGGACAGCAGCGAAAGAAAGAAAAGAGATGAAGAAGTAGAGAAAAGTACGAGAGAGGGAGAGCAGCCAAAAAAAAAAAAAAAGAAGAAAAGATGCAAGAGCCAAAAAGAAAGAGAAATGAGTAATGTAAAAAGAGGAAAGAGTTAGAGTAATGAAAGAAAGAAGAAAGATGTAGAATAACGAAAGAAAGAAGAAAGATGTAGAATAACGAAAGAAAGAAGAAAGATGTAGAATAACGAAAGAAAGAAAAAGATGTAGAATAACGAAAGAAAGAAGAAAGATGTAGAATAACGAAAGAAAGAAGAAAGATGTAGAATAACGAAAGAAAGGAGAAAGAGGTAGATTAACGAAAGAAAGATGAAAGGTGTAGATGGGCGAAAGAAATAATAGAAGAGAGAGGGAGAAGTGAAAATTAAGGAAAGCGGTGGAGAGCAGTTAAAGAAAGAAGAATGAGGGATAGTAGAAAAAAATGATGAAGAAGAAAAAGAAAGGATAGAGGAAGAACAAGAGAAAGGAAGGGCAAAACGGAAAACAATGTAGAAGAGTAAAAGAAAAATACCACGAGGGAGATAACTGAAAGAAAAATTGTGAGGAAGGGAGAGAAATTTATACGCTCTAGGATATTGTTGAAATTTTCTAATATAACATAGTTCAGTAATATAATTCACTGTGATAAAAAAATTGTTTCAGTAAATGAGTGCTCCTTGCCTTTTATCTTGATTACGAGTGCTCGCCCAAAGGTGTCATTTTTTTGAAATTCAAATTGTATACAACAAAAAGTAGTGAATTTCTAGAAAAGGGGTAAGAAAAAACATATATACTTGTTATGCGTTTTGCTAGTGATTAAAAAGCACATAACCTACAAAACGTTCAATTGATCACTTTATTTAAACAGTTTACCAACTTTATTCTTATTTCATTTTCTTCCGAATTTTAATTGACTTATCAAAATAAAGTAGCTCACACAAATCAAATACTTTACCAGCATTTCTATTACTTAAATGCATTTTAAGAAAAAAATGGCAGTCTCATGCCTCGTATGTTCCAATAGGGAATCCTCCATGAACTATTGATCCTTGTCCCACAGCCTTCAGAAGATTCCTTTACATATTCATCGGATATGATGCCAAATGCGAGGAATATGAAAATGTCACGAGTTTGCTGGAGCCAGGATAATAAAAATGCCATGCAGACCTCGGAATAAATTGCATTAGGGAGCAGCTCTCGTGTGTTTGCGTGATGTTTTAGAACTCGGAATACGAAAATCTCATTAAATTTGCCTGTTCCTAGGGACTAGTTTTACAGTAGAATTAATATTTGTTGGGAAAAATGTCTGTATGCTATCGGAATGTTTAGAGTGTTTAGAGAAGTTCTCATACTTCGAGTTATGAAAGAGATTTTGCAATTCCAGAAAGTCCCGGGACTTAACTTTTGATATGATGATGATAATGTCTGCTATTTTAGACGCTGAAAGATCATGAAAGGCTAGTTCGGTGTCTTTATAGTTAAAATTTTTATGAAATACTAGCTTTCATACGTAAGTAAGGCTGTATGGTTAAGACTTTTCTTGTAAATATATGCATAATTACTTAATTATGAATATCATAACGTTATTTATAATTTAAAAATATTATAAAATATTATACAATTATTTATAATTTAAATTGTTTTTCTTTTAAATTTAATTTTCTTGAAAACAATATAGATTGTCCACTAAAAACGGTACAGAATCATAAAAGACTTGTTCGGTTAAAATATAGAAAATACTAGTTATAGTTAAAATTTTTATAAAATACCAGCTTTACTAATAAGTAAGGTTGTATTGTTAAGACTTCTATTGTAAATATACTCATAATTACTTAATTTTGAATGTTATTAAATTATTTATAATTTAAAAATATTATTAAATCATTTATAATTTAATTTTTTTAATTAAATTTTGTGTGAAAACGATACACAAAGACTACATCAACAGAAAGTCTACATTTTTCCCAAGTAAGAGGGAGTTTAAATTTTCCATATCAACTTATTCAAAATCTTGTTGATCTTTTAACAGATGAGTTTTGTTCTAAACTACCACCATTCCATAGAAAGAGCATCTCTGGAATGAGTTCCCCTGGAATGTGTTTTACACCTTCCTTTTTTCACCTCTAGATCAGGCGGCATGATGGCCAATTGGCTACTGCTCTGGACATTGGTACCATGGGCTTCACGTTCGAGTCGAGTAGTGACTGTGCCATGGATGTTTATTAGTGGTTCGGAATCCCTGTTAAAGTGCATCTACCGATCTAATTCGCCTAAAGTGTACAAAAAAATGACCGTAGAGCGACAAACCAAATCTCCAAATCAGTGGAAAGAATTATCTACTTACAAATTTATCATAATTATATCTGACATAAACACAGGCACCTTCGGTTCATTTTGATTACTGGCACACCAATTGAGTTAGCTTAGTTTAGTGATTTATCGCTCACTTTAAAAAAAAATCCGTTACATCCTCTCAATTCATTTTCATAATTAAATATCATTAATATTTTGCTAACTTATGTTTTCAACAATAAATGATTATCAAGCATTTTTAATACAGTAATAATATTCAGACCAATAGCTTGCAAAAAATATTGTTAATAGTTCTAATTTACCCATAAGTTGCAATGATATGTAACAATAAACAAATATTTAACAACAAAAGTTATCAAAAAATTCAGTCTCCAATGAATTAGAGTGAGAAGTCCTCTATTTGTATCTAGCAAAAATCTTGATTATTAAATTATTTTTTTAAAATCATTAAAAATTGTGCTGCTTTCTCTAATGAATAAAACGGGTAATTAAATTTTGTGACAAAAACATAACTAACATTACTTAAAACAAACAGCAACATTTACAAAAATTAATAAAATAGAGGAAGAATTTTATTAATATTATTAATTTAATTAATTCGCAATAAAAGGATGATTAGAAATCAATTAGGCATTTCTTTTCAGGATTCGCAAACTGGTATATCTTTAAAAGACTTCATTCTGTAAACGAAACTTACTTCTAATGGCTACATTAGCTCTGGAGCAAGGCAAACTAATTGATTGCCATTTTACAACAAAACGCTCTCAACCATTTTAAAGACAATTCGATTTTTAAGAATCCCACTTAGGCCTTTCCGCCGATGTTCATTTAGAGGGCCGCTTAAATCTCCAGCCACGAAAAATTGCCGTGCACTTTTCCAATTATTTTCTCCCCCAAAACTACTCCAACTACATACTACAACACGCAGAAACTCCACCAAAATCTTTCCAAAAATTGGAAGAGTGGAAAGGGAAGGAAAAATAAAAAAAAAAAAAGGAAAAACCGTCGTTCGAAAAGGAAACTAAATCCCTAAATTACTAAAAAACCCGATATTGCTTCCAGCGTTGGAGAAAGTAAATTTGGAAGAGAGGATGTTGCAGACAATCAGGAAAAGCTTTTAGAAAAATAAATCGGGACAACTCATTGCTCTGTTCTTGTTCCGAATTCTTTTTTAACTAAATGCTGCTAAAGGAGTATGTTAGGCTAAGGGTAGTTAAAGTTCAACGAAGTTACTGGAATGTTAGTCAATATATCTGGTAGTAGATACAGTACAAAACTATCCCCTATTCTTCTTGGTAAAACGAGTTATCCATTGGTTAGTATTTAAAATTATTAACTCTCTCTGAGTTAATAATTTTGAATGTTTACCAATGGACAGATATTTACCAACATTACCAATATTAATTTCTTGTTGTTCAGCTTTTAGTGCGAAGATTTTTAAATGAATGTTTTGCACCTTTAAGAAAAATTTATGACTTAAGACAGTTGCAACAAAGGGCCTAATAAATATATGCTTTGTAGTCATGTTATTGTTGTTTATTATACCACTTGGTAGACACCTAGACTAAGCCCACGACCCCGGATGGACTCATGGCTGAAGGGAAAGGGGGTTGCTATGGTTGTGATGAAGAACCCGTAGGTAGAGGGCTGACTTGACTCTACAGTCATATAAGACCGGAATGTACGGCTTAAGTGGATTCCGAACCACTACAAACATCTTTGAGACTGCCGAGACTCGAACCTGTGGCATCGAGCGCCATATTCTCAGCCAGTCAGGCCCTTTTGTAGTCATAGAGTACAATAAGAATTTAGTACAAAAATTCGTTTATAATAATTTGAGAATACAATTCTGTAATATGATGGTAAGCCATGCAACTGGTACACCGAACGACTCTCGTGTAAATCCTCTCTGGTAACGTTCACTGCTTTCAGAAAAAAATAGAATTATTGACGATTATAACAACGTGTATGAGTTTCTCGTGTCAACAATTACTCTGTTTGATGGAAATTATCAGGATTTTCTCACTTTTGACACGTAAATACGGCGCATTTACTTTTAAAGTAATGCCTTTGCTTCAACCCTCGCTGGTGAGCTGTATCCTCCATGTATCCGAACTTCGAGTTTTCGGCTTAAAAGTGGGGTCTTTATACGAATTTATAATTATCTGTTTTTAAATGTGTTAAATATTGTATATCTCTAATTGTATATGTGTGTATTTGTGCATGTGTAAGTAAATCTGTGAGTTCTCCAACTTGTGCTTCAAATATCTCAACCCAGCCAATCCCAGTTACAATCCAACTGCACAACCTGCACACTACAATGTCTATTTTTCCTCTTACTTAATATCAAACAATCATTGAAAAAATTTGAATAGATTTTTAAAATCCAGTGCTACACTTTTATAAATAAATATTACTTTTTTTTAATGAGAAAAGAAATGTTTGATTTTCCAACATTCTGATTCTTGGCTCTGATTTCTTAACATTGGTTTAGAGCTTTATCTTCTCTCTAGGTTATTTCAATAATAATAAATTCCTTTAATTGTATATGTGTGGTGTTTGTGCATGGCTAAATAAATCTGTAGGTTCTCCAACCGTGTTCAAGTATCTCAACCCAATCGCACCCAGTTACAATTTGGCTGCCCAACCTGCATACTAAAGTTGTAATATACAGAGGAGATATTAGCCACCCACATGTGTTAGTTTTATCTTTGCGGTATACTAATTGACATTAATATGCTCAGTAATTTCAATAAATTTAATAGTAAAATTTCTTGAAATATTTAATAAAAAACACTTATCCAAGTTCTATTTTTCAAATATTTCTTGATACATTCTAGAACTTAAAACGTTTATTCCAAGAATAAACAGCCATATCACCTATCTCCTTTATTCAAATTCCGTTGAAATTTGTGGCAATATTCTCATCTTTAGGTGAAACTAAGAATAACAGTCACACCCAGGGGAGAAATCGAACAAAATAATTCTTTTTTTCCTACGTCCTTCCCGCTGTAAAATTTAGTATCGCAGATTCGTTCTCATGGGTCCATTATCTGGCAAAGCATCCTCTGGAGGAAGATTCAAGAATTGGAATGTTGCTCGTTGCTCCAGCCATTCGAATCGGATTTCGAATCAAATTCTTCCCGCGCTTTTTGCTATTCGGTGTTCGCTTTGTTCTCTTTCTATACCACTTCTTCTTCCAAGACTTTTCATCTGATTTTCGATGGGCAATTTTTTTTTCCTTAACTATTTCCCGAAATCTTATTGCAGTTTTAATCATTGAAAGAGGATATCTTGCGTGGCTCTATTTCTTACGAAAGAGATGAAAGAAAATTGATTTTTAGTTAAGAGTTAGTTTTTTTCTACAATCATTCGATTTTTTTCTTAACTGTTCTATTGATAAGTCATTAAAAAATAACACTTAAATGGTTTTTTTTTTCTGATTTGGTATTTGAATTGAATGTGGCAGAAATATTTGGTTTGGCTAGCAAAATATACTCATTCTGGAATATCATTAGTTTTAACCATCAATTTATTAATTCTTTTTTTTCTTCCTTGATTTTTGAATACTTTTATTTGACTTACGACAATTAAAATTAGCTATTTGCATGTAGCACTTGAAAATGGATGAGATGCAATGAGTATTTTAAAAATGTAGGTTTTAAAACTTAAAAAAAAATAATAATAAAGAAGAAAAATTTTACGTTCTTGTATATTATAGTAAGGTCCGGATGGCCGAGTGACTATCTCTTTGATGCCACAGGTGACTCTTATTAATAGATTAAATGCGATAGGTGACTCTTATTTTGGTTTGAGTCCCAAAGGTGCCATGGATGCTTGTAGTGCTTGTCTAATATGACTGTTGGGCGTAAGGCAGACAACTTGACAAGTGAAAAGAAAACATCTCATGTTTCGAAATCTGCCAATACTACCCACAGTATTCTCACTACAGTTATTATATACCTGGAAGATATTAGCTACTCTCATTTGTTAGTATTATCTTTGTGGCATACTAATTGTGTGTTATGTAATAAATGAAATTTCTTGAAATATTTAAAAACTAACTTATCCAAGTTCAATTTTTACAAATATTCCTTGATACTTTCTAGGAATTTAAAACATTTATTCCAAGAATAAAGCGCCATATCATCTGTTTTCTTTATTCCAATTCCGTTCAAATTCGCCAATATTTTCATCTTTAGGTGAAAGGAATAATACCAATCTCACCCAGGGGAGCAATCGAACAAAGAACACAAAAATTCTTTTTTACTTAGGTCCTTCCCGCTGTAAAATTTAGTATCGAACATTCGTTCTCATGGGTCCATTATCTGGCAAAGCATCCTCAGGAGGAAGATTCAAGAATTGGAATAATGCTCGTTGCTCCAGCCATTCGAATCGGATTTCGAATCAAATTCTTCCCGCGCTTTTGCTATTCGGTGTTCGCTTTGTTCTCTTTCCATACCACTTCTTCTGAGTCTTTTCATCTGATTTTCCATGGGCAATTTTTTTTTTCCTTAACTATTTTCGAAAATCTTACTGCAGTTTTAATCTTTGAAAGAGGATAACTTGCGTGGCTCTAATTCTTACGAAAGAAATGAAAGAAAATGGATTTTTCATTATTTATTTTTTTCTTCCAATCATTCGGTTTTTCTTAACTGTTTTATTGATAAGGCATTAAAAAAACTCAACTGTTTTTTTTTTCTTTCTGAATTGGTATCTGAATTAAAATCAGTTTCTGAATCAAGTTTCCAACCCGATTTCCCTGGTTTAAAGGAGTTAACGCTGTATGCATCATGCAATCCAGCCTTTCAACGATATGTCTCCAATTTCTTGAATATTTCACGTAATACGTATTTAATTTTCTAAAATAAAAAAAAATCATTCAAGATGTTTAGTCTAAAATATAAATGAAACCTATCTTTGATGCAAACATTTTAAAGAAAAAAAAAACTATTCATAAATAAACGGAACAGTTTTTTATAAATAAAACTATGTTTATGTTTATCACATTATTTCTAGAGCCATGTTTCTTTTGATATGAAAAGAAAAGGACGCGATACGTTATGCTAAACTTATTTAGTTGAAAGGAAAGATCGCTTTTCCGCCTTTCAGCAAGAACTGTTAGGTTTAGTCTGTATTTTTGTCGGCAGAATTCTCTTTTTATTTTATTACTATTTTCCTCTGCTTCCATTACGATTTTTGTGCCGAGGTGTTCGCATAATAATATTCACAGAATATAGGAAACGTGACTTCTGGAAATAGTTTCCGAAACGTGTTTTGGGTTTGATGGTTTTGAATACAAGATTCTTTACATATCCAGTTTCCCTTTTGTTCAAACAAATTTAATTTTCATGGAGTTTGGAAATTATAGAAGATGAAACTCAACTGTAGCATGTAATTTTTTATTCGATAATATCTTTCTTGGTAATGTGTACTTTTATTCGCCATAAATGAAAGGGTAAATTTTAAGTAAATGTAAAAAGCTTTTTAGTTATGGTCCATTATACCTTAAATAGATGCTTATTATAATATTTTTGAGCAAAAATGGCTCTAGTATGAAGATGAAATTGAATTTTTGTCATTTATTAAAAAAGGAGAAATTCTAAATTAATGATGAATGTTGTTATTGAAGAAATTGAATTTACAAACAAAGTTAGTATAAAATTCATTAAAGTCCTTAGTATATTCAATATCATTATTTAGCTAATTTACTTTAATTGAAATATATTTTTATAAATGCAATAAGAATCGTTAAATTTAATATAATTGTTATAAATTTTCATTTCAATCCTAAATTAAAACAGTTTTGTACAAAATATGAATTTCCATATTAATTTTAAGAAATTCATATATTCATTATAAAATATAAATATACATTATACATTACATTAAAATAAAATTGTTGTTCGTAAATATTTTATCGAATTACTCTTTAAATGGTAATTTCAACTTTGCAAAAATAGTCCAATAAGAAAATAAAAGTTTTGGAATATAATTTTTATAATTGTTATAAACTTTCATTTTAATTCTACATTAAAATACTTTTGTACAAAATGAAACCTTTATTTTCTTTTTTAATTATTTTATATAGCAGAATACTTTGGAATTTTTGTGCGTTAAAAGTAAAGTTAACATAATTACTATATTTCTAGTAAAATTTATATTTTATCAATTTAAAGCAGATAATGATTGTTAAAAGTAATTGATTAGTTTTATCTGTTTTATGAAAATAACAAGTTCTTTCTTAGGTTATAAATTAAATTTAATAAAGCGTTATCAACTTCATAATTATTTTTTTCTATCATATGAAGAAAAATAATTCTTTCCCTATGACTCTTATAAAGAACGATAAAAATGCTTAACTAGTAAAATGTATAGGTTGAACCGGTCAATAATAAGTAAAACTAATTAAGAAATTTATGACTTGGACTAGTTTAAATTAAATAATTTATTAAAAAGAATTTGTCTACCATTATATCACTTTTCTAAATTCAGAAAAAAAAATGGTGGCCCTCAATTCTCATATAAATTTCATTAGTCAATCCGCAAAAAGTGTATACTTTTGAATAGGTTAGTTCAGATATAATTAAATATAATCAAGAAATTCATTTACTATAATATTTTATTTCCCTCCTTTTCAGAAATAAAAATAATTTAAAATGATGGTATCTGCTCCTCATTAAAATTGCATTGATTAATCCTACAAAAACGCCTGTTTTAAACTAGTTGGTTTCGATTTAATTAAGAACTTCTAAGAAAGTCATGCAAGCTATAATATCATATTTCCATCTCGCTTCAGAAAGTAACATTTTAAAGCATCGGCTTTATTATTAATGTATGCATCGTGGATTAATTGTTTTTAAAAATGCATTCTTTGGAGCTAGTTAGTTATAATTGAACTATCATCTACTATAATATCATATTTCCTTTTTCGTTCAGAAAATCATTTTTGGGAGGATTTTGATTTCTTTTTGTATTTAATTAACTTTAAAATAAAATAAAATTAAGTAAATGATTTACGTCAAAATGACTTGATAAGTACTTTTCTGAAAAATTAATTTACAGCAATAACATACTAAATGCAATAACATATTTTTTTTTTTTTCAAATTTTATTCGATAATTTTTCGTGTAAGTTACAAGGAAGACCATTCAAATTTAAATAATAATATTTTTGAGTGGTTTTATAAATAAATACATTTATACAGTATGTATGGTTTATATAGCAGATATTTATAGTGGTTTTTAGTTTTACTCTCTATCATGTTCTTTGCTCAATGTTAACTTGCATAGTTATCGAAATACAAATCAACATAAACATTTACATAAATCAACTGCAATATGTGTCTCGATGTCTCGTGAAAGACATGTATTGCAGTTGTTGTTTTAAAAATGTGGTTAAAATCACAAGTGTGATAAAATATCTAACATTTTTTTCCATGTGATAAGCAAGTAAAAAGCAAACATTCCAAAAATTTTATCAAAGGTAATAACTTTATAGGCTTCTATAGTTCTTGTAGATCTTTTCTTATAGAATACGCTTCGAAACATGGAGCATTGATATTCTTATAAAAAGTACCCAGCTTTGCAGGTTTTCAAGTCCAAGTGCAATATATAAATCTTTCCACTTGTTATTATTTCCTAATAGAAGGAATTTTATTTAAATTATTACTACTCTCTAGTTTATGGTTAATAACATAAAATTAATTATTGGAATCGATTTAGGGTGTCAAAAACACAAAGGATTATGATTAAATAAGATGTTTTCAATTTGGTTATTAAATAACCAAAATGAAAAATATTCTTTTCGTTGCCATAGCAACATTACAGTTATACATATATTACATTATATTTTGAATTAATGCCAATATTCCTCAACTATTAATTGACTTGCATACTTGTAAACTCTCATCAAACAGCAAGCATTTTCATAGAAAAACAAAACGTTCTTGTAGATCTTTGCTAACAAAATATCTTTTCGAAAGATTTAACATTGAATTATTCTTACAGAAAGTATACGTTTCAAGTCCAAGTTCTATATAAATCTATCTAGTGTTCGAAAGCCGGGAATTTTAATCTGAGTTATTACTACTCTCTAGTTTAGGGTTAATAACATGAAATCAATAATTGAATTGGATTAAGGGTATGAAAAACACAAAGAAATATGATTAAAATAAGTCTTGATGGTTTCAATTTGGTTATTAAATAACCAAATTGAAAAATATTCTTTTCGTCGCAATAGCAATATTATAGTTATATATAAATAATACACTATATTTTGAATTAATGGCGATGTTACTTAACTATTAATTGACTTGTAAACTCTCATTAAAAATATACGTTTCAAGTACTATATAAATGTATCTATATTTCGAAAGCCGAGAATTTTGATCTAAATTATCACTATTCTCTAGTTTATGGTTAATAACGTAAAATTAATTATATGAATCGATTTAGGATGTCAGAAAAACAAAGGAATATGATTAAAATAAGTCCTGGTGTTTTCAATTCGGTTATTAAATAACAAAATTGAAAAATATTATTTTCTTCAAATAGCAATATTATGGTTATATATAAATTACACTACATTTTGAATTAATTGCAATGTTACTTGACTATTAATTGACTTGCATACTTGTAAAATCTCATTAAACAGCAAATATTTTTTGTAGAAAAACAAAACGTTCTTGTAGAGTTTTGTTTACAAGTCCAAGTATTATATAAATCTATCTAGTCTCCCAAAGCCGGGACTTTTTATGTAAATTATTACTACTCTCTAGCTTATGATTAATTATATAAAATTAATTATAAAAATGTTTTTAAGGTGTGAAAAACACAAAGAAATATGATTAAAATAAGTCTTGATAATTTCAATTTGGTTATTAAATAACCAAATTGAATACATCAAGACTTATTGAGCAAAATTATATATAAATAATACACTATTTTTTTGAATTAATGGTAATCTTACTTGACTATTAATTGACTTACCTACTTGCAAAATCTCACCAAACAGCAAGCATTTTTTGGCACACTTTTTCTGGAAATCCCAGACACATGTATCGCAGACCCTGACATGAATGATTATGCAACCAAAAGATTAATGCACGTCAAGAAAGAGACGATTAATAATC
Organism: Caerostris extrusa; assembly: GCA_021605095.1. Taxonomy (NCBI): domain Eukaryota; kingdom Metazoa; phylum Arthropoda; class Arachnida; order Araneae; family Araneidae; genus Caerostris; species Caerostris extrusa. The sequence continues at coordinate 14,562 of BPLR01014819.1, read as the reverse complement.
CGTCGCAAGTTTATTGACTGGGACACATCAAAAGGTACATGAACGCCGAATCAACATGCCCCCCCCACCAAAAGGAAATGCCTCTCCCCCTCCCACCAAGTTCATTTTTCATGACTGTAAGCCCCGCCTTTTTCCCGAACTATTCTATTGGCAGCTGATGCATTTTAGGATGGGGTAGAAATAATTGATGTTGGTAATTGTGTCAACGGGCCTAGACTTGCCTTGGCTTTTGGATAATTGAATGTGATCACACACTGTGGCAAATGGAATAATGTTGTAAAGATGGGCACTGATAACAATTTACAAAAATATCTTTTAAAGTTTCAGTTATTTTAAATATTCAATAAACATTTATTTCGTCCTACTGTTGCTGTCTATTTATATATGTAATTTTTGACAATAGATTTTCGCGGTATATGTTGGAAATGATCTTTCTATTCATATAAGCGCAGCACATTTCACAGCTACACGTCATATTTTTGCAATTTTCCCTGTAGAGTATATGTAATGACATAGGCAACTTTTTACTTGTTTGAGACAGGGCTTACAAAACTCACCCCAAATGATTAGACGAATTGCAATAATGAAGAAGCAATACAGTTAAAATCAAAAGTAAAGTCTATAAAGTTACTGCCCATAATTGATACGAAGAATCATCATAGAATATAGAGTGACTTGTTCAACTTTAAGAACAATGAGAAATTTGAAAACTTTGAGAAATTTCTTCCATACCCTTTGACAATGAGATGGAGGAATTTTTTTTAAAATTGCTTTGGTTAAATATTTCTGCAGAATATTCTGTGAAAATATGAAATTATTATCTGAAGTTCTCTGGCTTATTTCAAAATCCCAAGAATATTTTGGCATCATCGGACAGAGAGTGAGAAAGAGAGATGGGAGTTGAAGAGAGTTTCTCTTCTTTTAAAAAGAAGATAAAGAAAGAACGCTTAAAGGTGTGGAAGAAAGAAGAACGCTAAAGGGTGGGTTAAAAAGAGAAGAAATAAAATAAAAGAAATAAAAAGGAGATAAAGAATAAATATGAAATTATTATATGTTGTTCTCTGGTTTAGAGAGAGAGAGAGCTGAGAAAAAAAAAAAGAAGAAAGATATAAGAGATAAAGAACCCAGAAAAAAAAAAGAAGTATAAGAGTAATTAAATAAAGAAGTAAATTGACTAAAGAAAGAAATGACAGAATAAAAATAAAGAAGAACGAGGAAGATAAACAAAAAAGAAAGGGCTAAATAAGCAAAATGACAGAAGAAGAATAAGGGAAAAATGAAAATTAAGGAAAAGATCATAAAAAGAAAGAAGAATGAAGTTGAAAGAAAAAGAAAAACGCGAGAGAGAAGAGCTGAAGAGAAAAAAGTACGAGAGTGAGAGAGATAGAGCAGATAAAAAAGAAGAAGAAGGAAATACAAGAATCAAAAAAGAAGCTGAGTGACGAAAGACAAAGGAACTAGGTATATTTGGTTTTGTTTGTCACTCTGTGGTCATTTTGTGCACACTTTCGGCTAATTAGACCGGGATCTACACGTTTAGAGTAAATTCAAACCACTGATAAACATGCATGCTACCGTCAGGTTTCGAACATGAAACCTGGGGTACCGCAGGCCAAACGTTAGCCAATTGGCCATCAGTCCACAAAAGAAGAAGAGTAACAAAAAAAAAGAAGGAAGTTGTAGATTAATGAAAAAAAAAAAAATGGACGAACGAAATAGTAGAACGAAAAAAAACGAAAAAGAAATAGTAGAGGAATAATGAAGAAGAAGTGAAAATTAAGGTAAACGAGGGGGAAGAGTTTAAAAAAAAGAAGAACGTGGGACTGCAGCGAAAAGAAAGAAAAGAGAGGAGGAAGAAATAGAAAAGTACGAGAGAGAGCAGCGAAAAAAAGATGCCCAAAGAAGGAGAAAAAAAGTGAGTAATGTAAAAAGAGGAGTTAGAATAATGAAAGAAAGAAGATAGATGTAGAATAATAGAAGAAAGATGTAAAATAATGAAAGAAAGAAGGAAGACGTAGAGTAACGAAAGAATGAAGAAAGGGGTAGATAAGCGAAAAAAAGAAAGAAGAAAGGCGTAGATGAGTGAAAGAAATAATATAGAGAGGGAGAAGTGAAAAAATTAAAAGTAAACGGTAGAGAGAAGTACAAGAAAAAGAATGATAGAGGGATAGTGGAGAAAAAAAAAATGATAAAGTAGGAAAATAAATGATAGAAGAAGAACAAGAGAAAGGAGGGGAAAAAAGGAAAACAGGATAGAACAGTAAAAGAAAATAGCATGAGGAAGGAAAGGAAGAAGAAGAAAGAATGTGAGGAAGGAGAAAATCTGGGGATGCTGAAATTTTCTAATATTGCAAAGTTCAGTAATATAATTCACCATTATAAAAAGTTGTTTCAGTAAATTTTTTCTTTGCTTATTGCTTTTTTTCTTGATTACATACAACAAAAAAATCGTGAATCAAAAAAGAGAAAGATGTCTCTTTTTCAAATTCAAATTGTATACAACAAAAAAATAGTGAATCGCTAGAAAAAAGAGGATCCAGAAAAGCATTCATACTTGTTATGCGTTTTGTTAGTGGTTAAAAGCATCAACTAACCTACAAAACGTTCAATGGATCATTTTATTTCAATAGTTTATTCTTGTTTCATTTTCTTCTGAATTTTACATACTTGTTATGCGTTTATCAAAATAAAAAGCTCACACAAAACGTTCAAATACTTTATTTAAATAGTTTACCAACATTTTGTTTCATTTTCTTCCGAATTTTATTTATGCATTTTTTACTAGTATTTTCTAAGGAAAAAAAAATTGCAGTCCCATGCCCGTATGTTCAATAGGGAATCCTCCATGAACTATTGATCCCTGTCCCACAGCCTTCAGAAGATTCCTTTACATATTCATCGGATATGATGCCAAATGCGAGGAATATGAAAATGTCACGCGTTTGCTGGAGCCAGGATAATAAAAATGTTATGCAGACCTCGGAATAAATTGCATTAGGGGAGAAGCTCTCGTATGTTTGCGTGATGTTTTAGAACTCAGAATACGAAAATCTCATTAAATTTTGCCTGTTCCTAGGGACTAGTTTTACAGTAGAATTAATATTTGTTGGAAAAATGTCTGTATGATATTGGATTGTTTGGAGTGTTTAGAGAAGTTCTCATACTTCGAGTTGTGAAAGAGATTTTGCAATTCCAGAAAGTCCCGGGACTTAACTTTTGATCTGATGATGATAATGTCTGGTATTTTAGACGCTGAAAGGTCATGAAAGGCTTGTTTGGTGTCTTTATAGTTAAAATTTTATGAAATACTAGTTTTCCTAAATAAGTAAGGCGGTATGGTTAAGACTTTTCTTGTAAATATATCCATAATTACTAAATTCTGAATGTTATACAATTATTTATAATTTAAAAAATATTATAAAATATTATACAAATTATTTATAATTTAAAAAATATTATAAAATATTATAATTTAAATTGTTTTTCTTTTAAATTAAATTTTTTGAAAACGATATAGAATGTCTACTATAAACGACACAGAATCATGAAAGGCTCGTTCGGTGCCATTATAGTTAACATTTTATGAAATACTAGTCTTCTAAATAAGTAAGGCTGGATTGTTAAGACTTTTCTTATAAATATATTTATAATTACTTAATTCTGAATGTTATTACATTATTTATAATTTAAAAAATTATTTTAATCATTTATAATTTAATTTTTTTAATTAAATTTTGTGGGAAAACTATATACAGACACTACATCAACAGAAAGTTTACATTTTCCCAAGTAAGAAGGAATTTAAATTTTCCATAGTTGTTGATCTTTTAACACATGACTTTTGTTATAAACTGCCACTTTTCTATAGAAAGAACACCTTTTGACTGTCTGGAAGAATGCGTTTACACCTTCCTTTTTCTCCTCCTGATAATGCAATATGATGGCCAATTGGATAGAGCTCTGGACATTGGTACCATGGGTTTCTCGAAAAAAGTCCTGACTGTGGCATGGATGTTTAACAGTGGTTTCGGAATGCATGTTAAAGTGCATGTACCGATCTAATTAGCCTAAAGTGTGCAAAAAATGACCGTAGATCGACGAATGAAATTTCCAGATCAGTGGAAGAATTATCTACTTACAAAATTATCATACTTATATCTGACATAAACACAGAAACTTTCGGTTCATTTTGAATACCGGCACACCAATTGAGTTAGCTTAGCTTAGTGATTTATCGCTCTCTTTAAAAATTCTGTTACATCCCTAAACTAATTTTCATAGTTAAATATCATTAATATTTTACTAACTAATAACTAATAATTTTCCTAAATGAATATCAAAGCATTTTTAATACAAAATTAAAATATTCAGACCAATAGCCTGCAAAAATATTATTAATAGTTCTAATTTACCCATAAGTTGCAATGATATGTAACAATAAATAAATATTTAACTACAAAAGTTATCAAAAAATTCAGTCATCAATGAATTAGGTGAGAAGAACAAAGTCCTCTATTTGTATCTGTAAAAAATCTTGATTATTAAATTATTTCTTTTAAAATCATTAAAAATTGTGCTGCTTTCTCTAATGAACAAAACGGGTAATTAAATTTTGTGACAAAACATAACTAACATTACTTAAAAACAAACAGCAGCATTTACAAAAATTAATAAAATAGAGGAAGAATTTTAATAATAACAATTTGCAATAAAAGGATGATTAGAAATCAATTAGGCATTTCTTTTTCAGGATTCGCAAAACTGGTATATCTTTAAAAGACTTCATTCTGTAAACGAAACTTACTTCTAATGGCTACATTAGCTCTGGAGCAAGCACAAACTAATTGATTGTCCTTTTACAACAAAACGCTCTCCAGCCATTTAAAGACAATTCGATTTTTTAAGAATCCCACTTAGGCCTTCCGCCGATGTTCATTTAGAGGGCCGCTTAAATCTCCAGCCACGAAAAATTGCCGTGCTCTTTTTCCAATTATTTTCTCCCCCAAAACTACTCCAACTACATACTACAACACGCAGAAACTCCACCAAAATCTTTCCAAAAAATTTGAAGAGTGGAAAGGAAGGAAAAAAAAAAAAAAAAAGGGAAAAACCGTCGTTCGAAAAGGAAACTAAATCCTAAATTACTAAAACCCGATATTGCTTCCAGCGTCGGAGAAAGTAAATTTGGAAGAGGGGATGTTGCAGACAATCAGGAAAAGCTTTTAGAAAAATAAATCGGAACAACTCATTGCTCTGTTCTTGTTCGAAATTCTTTTTTAACTAAATGCTCCTAAAAAAGAGTATGTTAGGCTAAGGGTAGTTAAAGTTCAACGAAGTTACTGGAATGTTAGTCAATATATCTGATAGTAGATACGGTACAAAACTATCCCCTATTCTTCTTGGTAAAAACGAGTTATCCATTGGTTAGTATTAACTCTCTCTGAGATAATAATTTTAAATATATATACTAATAAGCAGAAATGTTTTATAGTTAAGTTCCTCAATTTCTTGGTGTTGCAGCTTTTAATGCGAACTTTTTATATGAATGCTTTGCAACTTTAAGAAGAATAGATGACTTAAGACAGCTGCAACATAGGGACAATAAATATATGTTTTGTAGTCATGTTGCTGTTGTTGTTATTTATTATCCCACTTAGTAGATACATAGATGAAGGCCACGAACCCGTATAGACTCAGGATTGAAGGAAAAGGGGCAAAATACGATCGTAATGAACATGTGATGGATCCGTAGGTAGAAATCTGACTTGGCTCCAGTGACGGAGTGCTGTAGTTCTGTGATTGCTTCTTTCTTCCTCTCATTCAGGAGAAATGTTAAGTAGTCCTCGAGACTATCACCCGAGAGGAAATACAGAACAACCTGAGCTCGCGTTGCGAAACGATTATTTTATAATCTCTCGTACAGAGAGGAAATATGTTTAGCGCATTCCGGTTCATTAGTTGGGCTACAGGACTGTCACCCGGAGAGGAAGTACATTTCAAGGACCTGCGAGTATCCGAGTTTCGGGTTTTTGGCTTAGAAATAGAGTCTTTCCACGAATATATAATTATCTGACTTTAAATATGTTAAATATTATATGTATCTAATTGTATGTCTATAGTATTTGTGTTTGTGTAAAATAAATCTGAGAGTCCCCCCAACTTGTGCCTCAAGCATCTCAACCCAACCAATACAATTAGCTATAATTTTATCTAAACTTCTAAAATTAGGTGTTTTTAAATTATCTAATTATTGTATGTAATTGTATATGTGTGGTGTTTGTGAGTGTGTAATTAAAGCTATGAGTTGTCAATCTGTGTTTCAAGTATATTAACCCAACCACACCCAGTTATAATATGATTGCCCAACCTGCGCACTACAGTTGTTATATGGAAAGCAGATATTAGCTACCCACATACGTTTGTGATATTTTTGTGGTATGCTAATTGAAATTAGTATACTAAGCAATAAATAAAATTTCTTGAAATATTTAAAAAACTCGCTCAACAGAGTTCTATTTTTACAAATATTTCTCGATACATTCTAGGAATTTAAAACATTTATTCCAATAATAAACAGCCATATCACCTGTTTCCTTTATTCAAATGCCGTTGAAATTCGTGGCAATATTCTCCTCTTTAGGTGAAAGGAATAATGCCAATCTCACCCAAGGGAGCAATCGAACAAAAGAATTCTTTTTTCCTTCCGTCCTTCCCGCTGTAAAATTTAGTATCGTTCATTCGTTCTCATGGGTCCATTATCTGGCAAAGCATCCTCAGGAGGAAGATTCAAGACTTGGAATGTTGCTCGTTGCTCCAGCCATTCGAATCGGATTTCGAATCAAATTCTTCCGCGCTTTTGCTATTCGGTGTTCGCGTTGTTCTCTTTCAATACTGCTGCTTCTTCTTCTAAGTCTTTTCATCTGATTTTCCATGGGCAATTTTTTTTTAACTATTTCCGAAAAACTTACTGCAGTTTTAATCATTGAAAAAGAATAAAGTGCTGTTTTTCTAATTCTTACGCAAGAGATGAAAGAAAATAGATTTTTTTCGTTAACAGTTAGTTTTTCTTCTACAACCATTCGGTTTTTTTTCCCTAACTGTTCTATTGATAAATCATTAAAAAACACTTAATTCTTTTTCTTTTTTTCTGAATTGGTATTTGAATTGAATGTGACAGAAATATTTAGTTTCGTTAGAAAATATACTCATTCTGCAATTTCATTTGTTTTAACCCTCGATTTATTTATTCTTTTTCCTTTTTTAATATTTTAATTTTTAATTTGATTTAAGGCAATTATTATTAGCAATTATTTAAGTTCTTATATATAACAGTAAGGTCCGGATCACCGTGTGACTAACGCTTTGGTGTCACAGGTATCTGGTTCGAGTCAGAGTTGCCATGGATGTGTGGAGTGGTTCAAAATCCACTTTACGTTGCATGTCCCTGTCTAATATGACTGCTGCCTGTAAGGAACCTGACCAAGTAAAAAAAAGAAAAACATCTCCTGTTTCGAAATCTACCTGTACTACTCACAGTATCCACACTACAGTTGTTATATATCGGGAAGATATTAGCTACCCTCATATGTTAGTATTAGCTTTGTGGCATACTAACTGAAATTAGTATACTAAATAATAAATAAAATTTCTTGAAATATTAAAAAAAAATCACTTATCCAAGGTATATTTTATACAAATATTTCTTGATACATTCTAGGAACTTAAAACATTTATTCCCCATATCACCAGTTTCCTTTATTCAAATTCCGTTGAAATTCAACATGGCAACATTCTCATCTTTAGGTGAAAGGAATAACGCCAATCTCAATCAGGGAGCAATCGAACAAAAGAATACAAAAATTCTTTCTGCCTTCCGTCCTTCCCGCTGTAAAATTTGTATCGTACATTCGTTCTCATGGGTCCATTATCTGGCAAAGCATCCTCAGGAGGAAGATTCAAGAATTGGAATGTTGCTCGTTGATGCAGCCATTCGAATCGGATTTCGAATCAAATTCATCCCGCGCTTTTGCTATTCGGTGTTCTTTGCTCTCTTTCTATCTTCTTCCAGGTCTTTTCATCTGATTTTTCATGAGCAATTTTTTTCTTAACTATTTCAGAATATCTTACTGCAATTTTAATCATTGAAAGAGGATAAAGTGCTGTCTCTAATTCTTACGAAAGAAATGAAAGAAAAATGGATTTTCCGTTAAGAATTGTTTTTTCAACCATTCGGTTTTTTTCTTAACTGTTATATTGATAACTCATTAAAAAAAAACCACTTAACTTTACTGGTTTTTTCCTGAATTGGTATCAGAATTGAATGTGGCAGAAATATTTGATTTCGCTCGCAAAATATACACATTCTGAAATTTCATTTGTTTTTTAACCATAAATTTATTTATTCTTTTACTTTATTCATTTTTGAATTTGATTTAAGGTGATTAATTTATATTTGCATGTAGGAATTGAAAATGCATGAGATGCAATGAGTATTTTTAAAACGTAGTTGAAAAACTTTTAAAAAAAAAGTAAAGAAGAAATTTTAAGTTCTTATATATTATTGTAAGGTCCGGATGGCGAGTGACTAACGCTTTGGTGCCACAAGTATCTGGTTCGAGCCCCAGAGGTTCCATGAATGTTTGTAGTGGCCCGAAATCCACTTTAAGTTGTATGTCCCAGTCTAATATGACTGTTGGGTGTAAGGCAGACAAACTGACCAAGTAAAAAAAAAAAAAAAGCATCTCCCTGTTTCGAAATCTGCCAAAACTAGTCCCTGTATTCACACTACAGTTATGATATAACAGGAAAATAGTAGCTACCTTCAATTGTTAGTATTATCTTTGTGGTACACTATTTAAAATTAGCATGGTAAGTAAAAATAAAATAATCTTGAAATATTTTTAAAAAATCACTTATCAAGTTTTATTTTTACAAATATTTCTTGATATATTCTAGGAACTTAAAACATTTATTCCAAGAATAAACAGCCATATCACCTGCTTCCTTTATTCAAATTCCGTTGAAATTCGCGGCAATATTCTCATCTTCTGGTGAAAGGAATTATACCAATCTCACCTAGGGGAGCAATCGAATAAAAGAACACACACATTCTTTTTCCTTTCGTCCTTCCCGGTGTAAAATTTAGTATCGTACATTCGTTCTCATGGGTCCATTATCTGGCGAAGCATCCTCAGGAGGAAGATTCAAGAATTGGAATGTTGCTCTTTGCTCCAGATATTCGAATCGGATTTCGAATCAAATTCTTCCCGCGCTTTTACTATTCGGTTTCGCTTTGTTCTCTTTCTATGCTACTTCTTCTTCCAAGTCTTTTCATCTGATTTTCTGTGCGCAATTTTTTTTCCCTTAACTATTTCCGAAAATCTTACTGCAGTTTTAATCATTGAAGAGGATAAAGTGCTGTCTCTAATTCTTACGAAAGAGCTGAAAGAAAACGTATTTTCGTTCAGAGTTAGTTTTTTTCCTCAACCATTCGGTTTTATTGTTTATTGATAAGTCATTAAAAAACACTTAACTGTTTTTTTTTTCCTGAATTGGTATCTGAATTGAACTGGGCATAAATGTTTGGTTTGGCTAGGAAAATACACTCATTCTGAAATTTCATTTGTTTTAACTATCAATTTATTCATTCCTTTTTTTTTCCTTTCTTGATTTTTGAATTTTTCTTTATTTGATTTAAGGCAATTAATATTAACTATTTTTGTAGCAATTGAAAATGGATGAGAGGCAATCTCATCCGTAACTAGATACATAGCGGTTTAGACATATAGACAGTAGTCCCATCCATTTCTTAGTATTCTAAAACGTGTAAAACTTTAAAAAAATAAATAAAGTAGAAAATTAGTAGTTCTTATAATATAAGTATATTAGTAGTTCTTATAATATAAGTATATTAGTAGTTCTTATAATATAAGTATATTAGTAGTTCTTATAATATAAGTATATTAGTAGTTCTTATAATATAAGTATATTAGTAGTTCTTATAATATAAGTATATTAGTAGTTCTTACTATATAAGTAGTTCTTATATACCATAGAAGAGCCTGACGGCCGAGTGGCTAACATTCTGTTGCTTGGTGCCCCAGATTTCAGGTACGAGTCGTGTCGGGGCCATGGAGGTTTGTAGTGGTTCAGAATCCACTTTAAATCGTAGGTCCCTACCTACTATGACAATAAGAGCGTTCATCGTAGGGCTGACAACCCTACTCGTTAAAAGAAAACATCTCCTGTCTCGAAATCTATCAGCAGGCAGACGTCTTTGGCCTACCATGGGGCTATTGCGCCTATGAAGAAGTAGATACTCTTATATAGTATTCATATTATAATGTATATTTAATTATTTATAAACTTTAACAGCAAACTATCATATTTTATATTCACATTTTTGATGTACTACTCTTTGTTAAAGTAACATGAGCATTGTATATTAGCAATTACATATACATGACAAGTATTACTAATATTTGTTCGATATCTTGGTATTAAGAACTAAAAAAAACGGTGTTTAAAACAGTGTAAAACAAAAATATGATAGAGGAAAAAGGTTTTTAGTTTCAGATATTAAAAGTTAGGCCCGGAATATGTGTGTGTCTTGATTCAATATCGTTTCATGGTAGAAACAATTGTTTCTTTAAATGATACTTCGAAATTATTGACTGTCATATTTATTAAAATTTCAAAGGCACAACTGCACATCTGGAACACATAACATACAAAACAAAATTATATAACAAATATTATTTAAAAAACATGTCCATTTACGGATATTTTCTTGGGATCCTGTACTGTTGGAACTCTTCTCTCGACTGTGCACACTACCTTTTGTCTCTCCTCTCCCATTATCGGTTCCAAAGTTGAATGTGCGGAAAAAAAACCGTCCAAAGTCCAACGTAAGGGTCAAACCGTCCTTTAAAGAAGTATCTACCAACTTTGAGCTCTTCCCCATTGGCTATTTTTGTTTCCGGAAGACATGGTGGATCAATACTCAAATAAAAATTTAAGATTACTAAAAAAAATAATCAACCCAAAAACCTTTAGCCGAAATTAATTTACTTGTGCATAAACTTTACTTATTTTATGTCTGAATTAACTCAAAAAGATTAAATCAATATTTTTTAATACCTCATACCTTAATTTAATGCTTAAATTACTGACTTTAATCAATATTAAATTTTTATTTTGTTAAAATATAATTTTATCGTTTCATATTGTTTAGTGACATAGCAAAATTTTTTATCAGTCTATGGTCAATTACAGTTCTGCAAGAAGTACATCATATACAATTGTGACTCTTTAACAAATTAAATAGATTTTATTGATCTCGAAAACTAATTACATGAGTATTAGATACCATCTCAATTAGAATAGCGGATATCCCCATGGGATTACGCTATTATTTATTAAAAATACGATAAAATTATTTCTGTTATTATCGATTTCGAATTTTTTATCGTTGAATGTAAAGATATTGTTATATTTTATGTTATTTTTAGAAGTTTAATTTTCCGCTTAACCTCTAATATTATTACAATATCTCCATTTAAATAATAAATAATGACCATTCCCAAAGCTTGTAGAAAAAATATTATTTACAGTTTTTTTTGGAAGTATATTATTTTAAAAGGGCTAATGATTATTTTTTATTTAATAATAAGCGTGGCGCAGAGGTATATTGTGCAGCTAACATGCAGGATGGCTCAGGTTCTGATCTTCATTACAGTCAGTGTTTCCTGGAACGAGAAGAAGATTCGAAAAGACTAGGATTGTAAAATTATCGCATCTGTAGGCGGACTGCTTAGAGGAGTTTTCATTTATAGCGCACGCAAATGTGAGGCAATTATCCGTAAAAGTCTTCCTCCCATCCCTTCGGTGTAATACTTATGATACATAAATGAAAGGATGTTCAACTAGACAATATAAAAATAACAAACGAGATTTGGGTGGGATAGATTGTCAATAAACCTCCAAATTAAAAGTGGAAGAATTCGTTTCTAACCAACTGCTGATGTTCTAGTGTTCTAGTGCAGCTGGCAATACAAAGACAGCTAATCTTTATGTCATAAGCAATGGCTGCACCGCTGTTACTCATTTAGCACTACCCAGGGAGTACGACTGTAGCTTGAAGATATGCTACGAACGCGAGTAACACTACCCCCACAATGCTCTACGATCACATTAGATTGGGACCTTCGGTTTAAAGTGGATTCTGAACCACTACAAAAACCCCTGGCCCCACAGGGATTCAAACCCTGAAACCTGTGGTACCGAGCGCCTGAGGCAACCACTCGGCCATCGGGGCCTTCGTTTCTAATAATTATATTTCAGAAGGAAACACGGGTAATTTTTTTACATTATCAGAATATGGATGGAGGGATGAAGCAGTCTAATAAATAAACTTTAGTTTCGAGATGAGAGAGAAGCGGGTTTGAAACTCCAACAAGCAAAGACGAATCGAAAGTTGACAACCGGACATGCATAATTAATGTCGCATATGGTCATTATGAATTTCATAGATCCAAGTGATAACGTGAGCAGCTATCGTGAAGAAAGACTTTGGTTTTAATCCATTTCCGCCTTCTAATGCAGTTGTTGCTTTCAGATTCGATGGCGATTGGTATAACATGTGCATATTGTCTCGCAATGATAATCAGACAGACTGGTGGGAAGTCTCGAATTTCTCCTTAATGCCAAGAAAATCCAGGACAGTTACCCCTAATAGTTCTCCTGGGACCCAATGATCCAAAAGTAGGGGCATATATGCTCAAAAAAAACAACAGCAACACGAAAACAAATTGTAGTCTGATGTTCAACAGTTGGGAAGATTTCCCCTTCCCCAAAAATGTCTTCCTTGTTGAAAGTGTTTATTCTAAATTGTGTTGGTACAGGGTGGGTGTACTTTGGAAATTACAACCATCTGTTCGGGTTTTCCTGACTGAGATTTTTAAACATGATAATTTTCTTTTTACGTTTGTAGAGTTAGCCCTATACCTAACCCCTAATTTGTCACTCTGTCGCCATTTTTGATCACTAAAGCTAATTAGAGCCGGATTCTACAGTTTAAAGTGGATTCCCAGCACTACAAACTTCCTTAGCACAGTCCGGACCTGAAATCCGAAACGTATTGTACCGAGCAACAGAGCGCTAGTCACACTGTCAACCCCTCCCCCTATCTATATTTTTGGTAAAATGGTTTTTGGTCTTTTCATAAAACAATGTCCAGGCAAAGTCCTTCCTCCTCTTTGTTGTTTAGTGCACACCGCACCCATAATACACAGTTTTGTAATATTGCATCTATTACCATTTTTTCCTAGCAATAACTGATTTCAAAGAATTGTCTTATTTGCTTTCAAATGCCGGGTACTTAGACCCGAGATCAGTGACAGTAAATATTAGCAGATTCAGAATTAATTAGGTTTTCCCACAGCGTGCAAGTCCCGCTTCATACACTGGGCAACGGGCGTACCGGTTACGGAGTTCCTGTGGGGTTTTAAGAACCACGATACCTCCACATCTTAATTTAGTTAGAAAATTTGCACAAAATGAAGTTGCTTGAATTAGGAGAACATACACTTTATTCCTCCTCACTTAGAATTGGCTAATTCTCTGTCTTTGGTACCACAGGCTTTTCAGGTTCGAATCCTGGCGGTGTTATGGAGACTTGTTAATGGTTCGGAATACAAGCTCAAACTGTAGACCCCGATCTACTTAGACTAAAATGTGCAAAACATAACCGCAAAGCGACAAACCAACCTCACTTTGAGATGAACATATTCAGAGGCATTAATATACTAAGTGTCGAAATTGCTGTAGATCTAGATCTCTTTGAACTCTTACCATTTGAACTGTAACCGTACTTGTTAAGAACTTTTCCCTGGACTTAATTGTTGATAGTCACGGGCTTTTTGTATCCGTATTTTTATGTATCTCTATATTGTCATTTGTAATGTGTCCACCAAATGCATTGCAAAAGGAAAAGTTGCGTTGGAAAGGTATTGCAGAAATATTTGAATTGACGACTGTATCGCGACCTTTTGGATATCACAGGGACGATAGAAGGTAAGATAAATTTCTTATACAAAAAAATTTTCTAGTTTAGCGGATTATTTGGTGACGTAAAAGGTACCACAATTAGTGACTTGTATTTTCTTTCTCCATGCATCTGTGGTATAGATGCAAGAGGTTTTGTCATGGTTACACTTTTGCCGCAGATTCGAACCGAGCTCTCTTAGCTGTGATGCCGAACAGGGATGAGCCGCTTTTCCGTCAAGGACATTTTCTCGGCATTGACAAAAGAAAATGATTTAAAGTGAACTATTGCTAATTATGTTTTCAAGTACAAATATTCATTAGAATCTTTCTTGCTCTACCATTTAGCTACTTTTGAATAAAGGAATTTTTTTCTGGGTGCATTCTATTCTAAGGAATTAATTTACAATTTAAACATATTGAAAAAGAATGATAGATTTCTCCAACCGAAATTTATTCGTGAATTGAATGGAATTAATCGAATTGAATTTCTGAAACTGGGCATGAATTTCCCACTGT